>SRLM01003480.1:0-10023 GCA_015708895.1 Populus ilicifolia
TGTAAAATAAGAGACTTAATGATACTTTTGATGCACAATCATGCACCGACATCTGTTTTCTAAGTTTGGCCATCTCTTTATCTTTCAATTTCAGTTCTTAAATTTATCAATCAATCCTCTCATTTATATGATAGGCCTGCATTTAAAATGAACATTTACCATAAATTAAAGGTATCTTATATTATTAGATATATTATTATAAAATATGCTTTAATTAAGGAGTTATTGATACTTCAAGTGCAAAATGATGATATAAAACCTTGATAAAAATACACTTTTAAGTATCAATCAACTAGCTCTATAATTCCTCTTCTAAGAAAACATAAGATATAGTACATAGGTGGCAATCCTTTAGATAAAGTTTTTTGGATAAAGAAGTATGTTGACCCCCCTCAGAGGTCAAGACCACATGATATGACTCGAGTAAGCAAGAGCAAAAAGAGCCATCAAAGCGTACTATCAGAGACTCAAACTTTTGAGAAAAGGAAAACTCCATGAAGAAAGGGGACCTATATTTCTCAGGTAAGTATACATGCATATTGATCATAATGCATTACTTTCATCCTTGACAGATCAATGTCTCACCATCACCTTTTTTTAATAAGTGAGGCTACTAAGTCCTTAATATTTAGATGGTGTGCTTTCTAGCCCTATTTTCCTTCTTTTTGAGTGCATCTCGAGCCATCAAACATCCTAGCCTGTGCACGTTACAACCCTACCTCCTATCAAATGCGTTTTTTAGCCTTCGAATCTTATCTCTTTTCAAACACTCCATTGAGCTTCCATTACTGAAATAGTGCAACTTCGAGTCCTATCATGTTGTCTCTTCAAGATATTTTATTGTTTTCACTTAGGCAGGTCACTATCACAATCAGACCTCTTTAAGAACTTTTTTCATCTTCTATTTGGGTCGGTTGCCCATTACAATGAAACCATCTTTTGAGAAATCCTTACATTTCTCATCACCTTCAAAATCTTCCATCAGGGTTGGTTACCCATATAATAAAATCATTTTAAGAAATCATCATATTTTTCACCTCTCTGAAAAATCTTTGTATTTTTCACTTAGACAGGTCGCCCCTTACAACAAGATCACTTTGAAAAAATCTCTGTATTTTGAAAAATCTTCGTATTTCTTTCAACACTTTGAACAGTCTTTGCATTTTCACTTGGGTAGGTCATCCATTACAATGAGATCATCTCAAAAACTTTTTTTTAATTTTCTCTGTGTAGTTCATCTATGATAATTCGACCACTTCAAAATCTCTAAATTTTCAGAAGATAAATCTTCTAGTTTTCACTCTGAGTGCGCTTGCTAGCCCTCAAAAAGATTCACCATTCCAGCATATCTCATTCTTCTTTTTCTTCTTTACAATGCTTACTATATAAAGTCTCTTACGATACTTCTATCGCAACCATTGTAAAAAGGGGACAACTATCATAACCCAATTTTAGGTTATTCCCCAAAAATCAATTTGTTTTTCAAAAATAAAAATTAAATAAAAACTGACAACGTGGAGAAAGTAGGCCAAGAAGTCAAGCTGTAATTTTTAAAGATAATTCAAGGTCTAATTGTACCCCTTTATGCCCAAAAATAGAGGAATCAATGCAAATTCAAGCTCAAAATTAAATGATTATTGGATGAATTTATATAAAAATTAAGTCCAAAGACATAACTAAATTTTTAATAGATCAATTGGATTTAATCATGAGCCAAATTAAATTTTAATTATGTTTAAGAATTAATTTGGGTCCAATTGAAGGATTTAATTAAGTACAAGAACTTAATTATTCTTTAAATAGTCAAATTAATTTTATTTAAGGCTTAGTTAGTGAAAAACTAAGTCCAAGGACATAATTAAATTTTTAATAGGCCAATTTGACTTAATCATAGGCCAAATTAAATTTTAATTATATTTAAGAATTAATTTAGGTCTAATTGAAGGATTTAATTAAGTGCAAGAACTTAATTATACTTTAAATGGGTCAAATTAAGTTTATTTGGGACTTAGTTGGTGAAACATTAAGTTTGGGAACTTAATTTGGGCTTAATTGAGATGGTTGAAATTTTAAGAGACCAAATTTAATTTTTACCAAGTTAATTGATTAAAATCAGGAGCAACAATGCAAGAAAATTAAAGTTTTGGGGTCAATTAAGGGCTAAATTGGTAAAATCCGAGACCAAGGACCATTATGCAACAGGCGGCAAACTATGGCGGCCCAATTGACAAAAATTAGGGGCACAATTGAAAAAATTAAAATTTTAATGGTCAATTAGGGGTTCAATTGACAAAATCTAAGACCAAAAACCATATTGTAAAAGGCACTTAACTTCGGGGTTTCAATTGAAGTTCAACAGGGGTTTAATTGCACTAAATCCAAAGTTTACAGTCAATTAGGGGTTCAATTGAAAGAAATTGAAAGAAAAATGACTCAATTTAAATTTAGTAAAAATTCCTATTTCAGTCCAAAACTGCGTCGTTTTTACAAAAGAAAAAAAAGGACTAGACAACGCGTCGTCTAGTCACTATTCATTATCTTATTTACTTTTCTAAAAAAACTCGTTTAGTCATCCCTTTTGCAAGTGCATTTAACGCACTTAACATCTATCAAATTTGTCAAAACTTGCACAAAACTGATCACCAGAAATCCCTTTACATCAAGGTATGGCCGACACCAGTTCACTAGCAAATAAATGGGCGTGGCACCACCCCAAAAAGACCAACTCGGGTAGCTTTTTTGCATAATTGACAACTCAAGGTGCCTACTTTGAGCCAACGGTTGGAATCTTTCCCCATTGAATCAAGAGCTGGAATTTATTCTCCTATGTAGATAAGATTGCCCTTTTCCACCGCCTATAAATAAAGGCTCTATTGATAACCTAAGGGAGAAGAAAATCGAACCCAAAGTTGGCAAAAAAAAAAACAGCCTTCCCTGCATAATTTTCCTGTAACAGCCTTTTTTTTTCCTTCTTTATCTCTCCGCCGCGGCTTACAGTCACCACCACCATCGTTCCTTGTCTTCTTGACGTCACCTCCACCTCCAGTAGCCCCTAAAACACCACCTGTGTTAGTTGCACCATCTCTCCTTCTCTCTCCCTTCTCAGTGATTTTTCTTCTTTCTTCTTCTCCGCCACCCGCAGCCACCCCGGTATCTCTCCATCATTGCCACCGCCTATACCACGTTAGACCACCCTCACGCTAGGTAACTTCTCTCTTATTTTTCCTCCTCTTGACTTCTTCGCGCCACTACGTGAACAGTAGGCGTGAATTATAATTCACATCCACTATTTAGGCAATGGACATTGGACCGGGCCGTATCTGGCCCAACCTAAATTTTTGGGCTAGCTCTGGCCCAGCCCTAAAAAAATAAATAAAAAATGTTGGGCTGAGTCCAACCTAACCATTTCGAGCCAAGTCCTACCCAACCACTGCTATGTTTGAGCTCTGCCCAGATTAGCTGGGCCGACCCAACCCATGTAGATTTTTTTTCTATTTTATCTATTATAATAATATATTATATTAAAAAAATAAAAAAAAAATTGAAAGTCTTTTTGAAAAATTTGTGACTTTCTTAAATATTTTTCTATCAATTTTACATAATATCGGGTTGTATATTTACATTGTAAAATACAAATTCGATATTAAATTACTAATTTTCTCCAAAAAAAATTTAAAAGTCTTTTTTGAAAAATTTGTGATTTTATCAAATATTTTTCTATCAATTTTACATAATATCGGGTTGTATATTTACATTGTAAAATACAAATCAGATATTAAAATATTGATTTTCTCTAAAACAAATTGAAAATTCCTTTTGAAAAATTTTTGATTTTATCAAATATTTTTCTATCAATTTTACATAATATCGGGTTGTATATTTATATTGTAAAATACATATCCGGTATTAAAATACTGATTTTCTTTAAAAAAAACTTTTTCTCCTTAGGATCCAGATGTATACTTTAATATTTATGGGTGTAAAATTACATGATAAAAATACACTCCAGGTATTAAAGCTATAAAGTATAAATAAATGTGATGTTAATATTTAGACCTTAGAATGATTAGAATTTAACCCGATAAGGTAGAGACTCTCTCATCATAAGAGATCTACCTTGAGCCTTAGAAAAAACCAATAAATGAAAACCTGACTTAAAAAACAATCAAATAACAATGCAGTTTACCCTAAGTAGGGTGCACTAGGGGTGATGCGTCTTCCCCTTGCATAACCAGTCCCTTATTCAGACTCTCACAAACCATAAGTTCCTAGTAACCGTAATATTAGGTGGTGACTCCCGAAAATTAATCAAAATTTTCCAACACACAACACCCCTCATCTGAAGGCACGACAAGAGCCTCCGCCATTGCCAAACAACGCTCCCGCACCCCGCGACACTTGTATTTAAAGGAATTTGAGGAGTCTGTAACACGTATAATAACTCAAATTATAGCATGAACACCATCAGATTATAGCTTTTTCCTTTTTTCATTAAAAGATAAAACTAAAATATGGCTATATAAAACTAAAATATGGCTATAAAATTTGAGACCATGATCTATTTATACTTGGAATCAAATGCAATAATAGCTTTTAAAAAAGTTTTTCCCATCTCACAGAACCAACTCTTTCAAAAAAAAAATCACCACTTTCACTCAAAAACCAGGAGAAACATTTTACCAATGTTGGGATAGCTATCGAGACTTGCTTAATACTTTCCCTCATCATGGTTTTGAAATATGAAGATTGATTTCATATTTTTATGAAGGGTTAACACCTAGAGATAGGCAAATGATTGAATTGATATGCAATGAAACTTTTTAAAGATAGAGATCTTGATGAAGCAATAGAGCACCTAGACTTGTTAGCTAAAAATGCTTAAAATTAGGACACCGTGGGCACTTACAAGGCACCAAGTAAAACTCAACCTCATACATCTAATGGAGGTAGTATAACCTTAGGGAAGATCATGACCTCCAAGCCAAGTTTGTTTCCTTAGCTAGAAAAATCAAGGCATTAGAATTGAAAAAAAAAGTGGTCAATTAAAATCTATTAAAAACATTGTGTCAAATATAAGAAAAAAATGGATACTCAACTAATGACTATCCAACCTTGCCTTCTTTTAAGGAATATCTCCTTGAACAAGCTCATGTTTTAAATAGTTTTCAAAGGCCTAACCACATTCTATACTTGCAAACATACAACCCTGGTTGGAGAAATCACCTAAATTTTAATTAGAAAAGTGATAATAACAATGTATAAACGTCACAACCGTTATTTCAAGCATATTATAATTTCCAAAATTGTCATGGTTATGCACCTCTTATGCTCCACCTCTTAGAATAAATCTTGATGAAACATTGTATGCATTCATTGAAAAGCAAGAGACAATCAATACACAATTTGCTCAAAACATGATAGATTTTAAAGATACTCTTACAAAATTGACTTTTGCTTTTAGTTTTCAAGAGAAAGGTAAGTTTCCATCTCAACCACAATAAAATCCTAAGGGACAATACAATGCAAATAATAAGAGTTTATACTATACTTGTTTGACATAACATTAGTGGATCTCTAACCTTGACATTTATTGCTATCATTGTTTAATCATTACATTAATCTTCCATCTCAAAGTTTTCATCTTCTTCTTCTTTTTTATTACTACTACTATTATTGTTGTTGTTGTTGTTATTGTTATTGTTGTATTATTGTTATCTATAATTTATACACTTCACCTCTCTACGGTTCAACCCCGGTCTTGCTGGGTTATTTATTACTTCGACACTCCTGCACTTGGAAAAAGACATCAATCTTTTGGTCATGTCAAGTAACAACTAAAGGAAAGGGATAACATATAATTTTTAAAAAAAAAAACAAAAAAAGATGCAAAAAAATGATGCTAATAAAAATATAGATAATTTTGGTTTCGTAGCCTCGTTAACTTAGGCAATTAAGTCTGAAGGGGTGTTTTAACACCTAATACCCTAGAGTCATCTGACTTGGGAGCTATTAACCCAATTCTTGTTACATGATTTAAAGAGAAAATCTTAAGGAAATCAAACATTACACTATCTATGAATCAGTATCGGCAAGTCAAGTTACTAAGCTCATAGGGATGTCTCAACACCTAATGCCTTAAGATCAACTGATATGGGAGTCATTAGTTGAAAGCTCATTACATGAGTTAAAAATGCATCATGTTTTAAGTTATATTTATATATATTAAAAAATAAAAATAAATAAAAGGAAGAAAAAAATCTCAAGCCAAGGAAATTAACCTTAAACATTAGAACAAGAATTTTATTTTCTTCCAAGTAAAGCCTCATAACTATGTATTGATATATTAAGCATAAAAGAAAGGTTTATTAATATCTTATTTAAGAGGTAGTGAGCAGATATATAAATTTAATGAGAGTTTGTTTATCCGAATAAATTTATAAAAGTTGAATGATGAATACCTTACTTTATAGAATTTGCAAATTGTTTTTCTATTTTAACGCTTTGATTACTAGGGACAGTAATAAAAGCTAACTAAGGAAAGGAAAGGAAATGAAAGGCATAAACAAGATATTAATAAAAATAAAACTTAAGCATTACAAAAATACAAAGAGAGAAAGCAAAAGCATGATATTGATCTAAAAACCAAGATGCTGAGATGCATGGCAAATGCCTCCTTTTATAGGCCAAAATTTAGAACTATCGATTTGATGACTAATTAATGAGTGGGTGCTCACTCTTGATATAGTGATAATCCTTATATTCTCTTTTTTGCCTAAAATATTATTGATAATATTAGAATTGAAACCATTTGAAAACATGAAAGTTGTAGGAAATTGTCTCAGCTTTCTAGAAAAAAAATAAAGGTCATTTGGACTTCTAGAACTTCAGATGTAGGCCAAATATTGAACAATACTCGGGTTGCAGAACAGATTAGAACTTATTTGTTGTTGCTACAATTTGGACTTGAAAATGGTCTTTTTAAATCTTGGACTCTATATGAAAGTTGTAGGCTTATGTCTTACCTTTCCATCAATATAAAGTATATCTAAATTCGAGATTTACAGCTCCAGATATGGCCTAATTAGCGAATAGCATTTTGATTTGGACTACACCAGCATCTTTTTTTTTAATTTGGCCATCTCTTTGTCTTTTCAATTTCAGTTCTTGAACTCACTAGTCAATCCTTTCATTTATCTAATAAGCTTACATTTAGAATGAATATTTACTATAAATTAAAGATATCTTATATTATTTAGATATATTAGTGATTAGTAATTAAAAATGCATTTTTTTATCAAGGTTTTATGTCATCATTTTGCACTTGAAGCATCAATAACTCTTTAACTAAAGCATGTTTTATAATAATATATCTAATAATATAAGATACCTTTAATTTATGGTAAATGTTCATTTTAAATGCAGGCCTATCATATAAATGAAGGGATTGATTCATGAATTTAAGAACTACAATTGAAAGGACAAAGAGATGGCTAAACTTAGAAAAGAGATGCTGATGTAGTCCAAACTAGAACATTGTTCGGTAATTGGGTCATATATGGAGCTGTATATCTTAGATTTAGGTCTGTTTTATATGGATGAAAATGTAAGACATAGGCCTACAACTTTCATATAGATCCCAAACTTAAAAAACCAATTTTCAAGTCCAAATTGTAGCAACAACAAAAAAGTCTGAATCTATCTGCTAGCCCGATCACTGTTCAGTGTTTGGCTCATATCTAGAGTTCTAGAAGTCTAAATGACACGCATTCATTCTGCAAAACTTGTGAAAATTGTCAAAAAGTTGATAATGGTCAAAAGGTTTTGTTTTATAATTCTCAACTTTATGCATTCCCTAGAGTGCTAAGATCAAGATGGAGCAATCCTTATGGAGCTTGTGATATTGAGAATTCAATAAATGACAATGTTTTTAAGAAAAATAGACATTGTTTGAAAGCTTACTTTGATAATTTTCCTAGTGAAAATGAATCAACTGGTTTGAATGATCTTGTAGATAAAGGTTGATTGTTATTTTTTTCTCACATTGTTTTTGTGTTTTTTTTTAGTGATTTTTGCTAGCTTCTCTCACCCCAGTCAAATGGCGGACAACGGTACTCCGTGACTTAAGTTGGCTCTTTTAATTTTCCATAATAACTAATATCTGTGTATATATTTGTGTAATTTTTTGAATCTCTCTTCCAATTCTCATTTGATAATGTACACTAATCTTGAAAAATTGAAAAACAATTTTCCTGCTCTACCTTAGAATGCGATTACAAAAATTTACCGTGCTAGATGTGCAAGATTGAGATTGTTAATGAATCATGGAATTCCTAAAGATATTCGCTGGTTGATTGAAGCAAAAGTCTGATTATCAGGTGAGTCTTCTAACTCCTTCATTTCATACATGCCTGGAATAGGTAAAAGTACTTTTATAAAGAAACGTCGTGCAAAATGACTGAAAGTCTATCATTGATGTGCTAGATGGACTTGTAATATATAATGTCATTCTTTAGGAATGGTATCTATAAACCGTGAAGATAAAATACAATTCATTAAGGATGGCCTGAGTAAGGAGTCTTTAGATAACCTTCTATTGACTCTTGAGACGCATCCTAGTAGAGATGTGCATCGTGCAATTCATGATTTATGGCCACTATTTCATAAAAAGCATGATCGACTTAGCCTTGGAAATCCGACTAAAAAAGACCCTGTTTTCTAGTTTTTAAAAAAACTGAATAGGAAGCCTATCCCCAACCTATATAGGGTGTTTAAGTCATTCTTGGACGTAAAATCAAGAGAAGATGTGAGCCACAATCACAAGTACCTGTACATACACATGCTTTTTTAAAAACAAATAAAGAGAGAGTGTGTGTGAGACTTCAGCTGGCCTACACATAGGTGGTATGATTGTCTTTTTAATTTCTCATCTATAAAATCGTCTCTTCCTTCCTTTCTTTTCTACTCAACCCATACATTCAACAAATATAAAAGTGTGTAGAAATGGCAAGTTCCTCGGGTCATCAAATAAAAAGTCTTTGTGTTTTTGGTGGATTTAGTCTTAGGAAAGAAAGGAGTTTTTAGAATCAGCAAATCATTTTGGTCAAGTGTTAGCTGAGAAAAAGGTTTATTTAGTGTATGGGGGAGGCAATCTTGGATTAATAGGAGGTGTGTTAATAGCTGTATTTTTAGGAAGTAGTCAAGTTTTGTGGGTCATCGCTGAAGTTTTGGCACAAAGAGACATCATTGAAAAAGTAATTGGAGAGGAACTACAAGTCTCCACAATGTCTGTTCGAATGAATGCAATGTTTAATAATGTTGATACTTTTATTGCCTTACCAGGTGGTCTAGATATATTGGAAGAGATCTTTTATATTTCATCTTGGGCCCAACTGCACATTCATTATAAACTCATAGGTCTGTTAAATATTAATGGTTATTATGATAAGTTGTTGTCTTTTCATGACCATGCTGTGAAACAGGAATTTCTAATATCTTCTGCATGACAAATCATAATCTCTACTGCTGCTACTGAACAATTGATTGACCAATTACAATCTTTCATTCCTGTAATTGATCCCTCTATAAGTCGTATAAATTAGTCATCTAAGAAAAGTCGTAAAAAGCTTAGATTAGATTTGAGTCTTTATTTGTATTTTTTTTGTCCTTTTGTTTTATTATTGTCTTTTGTTATTTCTTATTTTTGTTTCAGTGTATTTCAAGTTTGTCAGTGTTTGACACGACAAAGAGATTAATGTCTTCTCCCAAGTGCAGGAGTGTCGAAGTAATAAATAACCCGGCAAGACCGGGGTCGAACCACAGGGAGGTTATTGTACAAATTATAAATAACAACAAGAACAATAATAATAACAATAATAATAATAATACTAGTAGTAGTAGTAGTAGTAGTAGTAACAATAATAAAGAAAAAGAAGAAGATAATGATGATGATGAGAACTTGGAGATAGAATATTAAAGTAAAAATTAAACAATGATAATAACAAATATCAAGGTTAGAGGTTCCAC
>SRLM01003482.1:0-23672 GCA_015708895.1 Populus ilicifolia
GCGAGTTAAAATAAGCCGATCATAAAAAGCGGTCAAGCAATGCTTAAATTCAGCCCCAAATTAGCCTTTAAATCAACCGAAGCACAATCCATGATCTTACATGTCCACATAATAAATAACAATTAATTTATTTTGGGTAATCCATTGATCCAAGAAGGCAAACACATGGATGGAAAGCTAGGGGGGACATTGTTGCATTATTTTAGGTCAAAAAAAGAAAAAGATAGCTCATAAATGAGGAAGAAAAATGTGCACCAAAGTAGTTGCAAAGCTGGTCTGATTTGGTTTTTCAGAACACCTTTTGGTATTTTATCCATAACTATTGACTCAAGTGTCCAAATAAACTTTTCTTTAATGATATGGAAAGGTGACAAACTTTTCTATAAATATATCTCTAATAGACATTTCTAGAAAAGGCTTTTAGAAGGGTCTAAATTGCTATATAAAGTTATCATCATATTTGTGTTTGAATTTTTACTAAAATAGTGTTGTATTCTTCTTTGTAAATTTCAGTTCTTTAGTTTGTAAAACTTATTATTTCAGTTTGATTCAAGTTATTTAATGTTTATTAAAATATTCTTATATATAATCATGGTTGACTAATCTTTATCTTAGATTAAAATCAACGATGATGGTGATTGAGGTGAGTTCTTTAAGATATGAATGAATCTTAATGTTTATCTTCTCATTTTCTTCATGAATGTTTTATTATTGCAAGAAAATTTTAGATATCATTTGGGTAATGTTATAATCTTGAATTTTTATGCACAAACTTTAGTTTTGGTATAGAAATTGCTTGATTCAATATTTTACTTAATATGAAAGTACTTGTTCATTCTTAAACAATAATCAATCTTCATCTTTTTAAATTTTATTGTAATATCTTCTGAGATAATATCACCACCATTGATATTAGGTTGAGTTATCTTATATATCTTGAAGGAATCACCAATACATTACCATTAAAATTGATTTGGACCAAGACTTACCTTTTCTTGTCATTTAAAATCTATTTACATGTTTTTATCTTTGAAAATAAATCCATCAATTATTTTCAACTAAGTTATTGTTAATTTAATTTCTCTTGAATTTTTTTGTTACTTAGCTTAATGTTTAGATCTAGCTCTCTGTGGATATGTCCTTGATCTTACCGAGTTAATTGCTACATTGCACACTCGTGCACTTGCAAGTTGAAACAAGCCAATCATAAAAAAGTGATCAAGCAATGACTAATTTGACTTGATCTATGTGTTGGCTTCTAGAACTACTTGCATTTGCATTGTATTGCCCCTTGAGATTTTAATGTGGTTGAGATTGAAACTTACCTTTCTCTTGAATAATATGAGCAGATGTGAATTTTACAAGAGTATCTTTAAAATCTATCATGCTTTAAACAATTTGAGCGTTGATTATCTCTTACTTTTCAATAAATGAATGTAATGTTTCCTTAAGGTTTCTTCTAGCAGGTGGAGCATAAGAAGGTGCATATCTATGAAAATTTTAGAAATTATGGTGGGCTTGAAACAGTAGTTGTAAAGTTTATGCATTATTGTTATCACTTTTCCAATTGAAATTTGGGTAATTTCTCCAACTAGGGTTGTATATGTGTGAATATGGGTTAAGATTGGGCTTTTAAAAATTGATTAAAATATGAGCTTATTCATAGAGGCATTTCTTGAAAGAAGGCAAAGTTGAACAGTCATTGGTTGAATGTTCACTGGTTTCATAGATTTGACACACAATATCTTGAATAGATTTTAATTTACTATTCTTTTTCAATCCTAATGCTATGACTTTTTTAGCTAAAGATGCAAACTTGACTTGGAGGTCATGATCTTTTCTAAGGTTGTAAATTTCTTCACTGGATTTACAAGGTTGAGTTTTACTTGTTACCTCATAAGTGCTTGTAGTATCCTAATTTTAAGCATTTTTAGCTAGCAAGTCTAGGTACTCCATTGATTTATTAGGGTCTTTATCTTCAAAAGTTTCATTGCACATCAATTCAACCATTTGCCTATCTCTAGATCTTAACCCTTTATAAAAATATCAAATCAATCTTCATATTTTAAAAACATGATAAGGGCAATTATTAAGCAAGACTCGATACCTATCCCAACATTGGTAAAATATTTATTCTAGTTTTTGAGTGAATGTAGTGATTTATCTTTTGAAAAAAAATATTCTATGAGATGAAAAAACTTCTTTAAAAATTATTGTTGCATTTCATCCCATGCATGAATGGATATTAGGCTCAGATTTTATAGCCATGTTTTAGCTTTATCTTTTAATGAAAAAAAAAAAAGCTTTAATGTGATTGTGTTCATGCTACAATTTAAGTCATTATAGATGTTACATACCTTCTCAAATTCTATTAAATACAAGTATGAATTTTTTAAATCTAAGCCATGAAAAGAAGGTAAAAGTTGAATAATATTTGACTTAGAATTAAAATAAGATGCATCAAAAAGAAAAACTATGCATGATGATGCACTTGTTCTTGTGAGATTGATGCAGTTTCTAAGTGTTCTAACATAATTATTATCATTATTCTCATTATGATGTGATTGATTAATCTCTTTGACTATTTTTTTTTTAAATGATAAGGATTTCTTAGAAAGTCTACTACTTAATGTATATGATCAAACTCTCATGCACGTGTAGAAAGAGAATAAAAAAAATAAAAGAAATAAAACAAAACAAAACAAAACAAAACAAACAAAAGTTAGATAAAAGGAAAGAAAAGAAAAGAAAATATATAATTTACACAATAATTTACCTTCTTAATAATGGCATTAAAAACTTGACATGACCAAAAGATTGATGTCTTATCCCAAGTGGAGGAGTGTTAAAGTAATAAATAACTCAATAATACCTAAGTCGAAGCACAAGGAGATTAACTATATAAACTACAAATAATAAATAAAAAATAATAGAAAAAAAGTTGAAGAGATTTTTGAGATGTAATATTGATGTAATAATTAAACAAGGATAAAATAATTGTCAAGGTTAGAGGATCCACTAATGGTATTTCAAACAAGTATAATATAAACTCCTTTTATTACTCAACTGGAAACTATATACAAAGGAGGTTCCAATTAGATTATAAATTGTTAACATGATTACATTAGTTATCATATTCAAATAATGTTAATACTTGTAAATTTTATCAAGTATTCATGATTATAACTTAAGTTAACACCAAATCAAGTTCCTTTCATAGCACAAGTGTAGGTTATGCCATAAGGTTAAGCTATGAAAATGTCATATTTGTTGTACTAAGTGTTATACAGTACAAATCTAGATTAACTATTTAACAAGTAAAGTATTAAGAGTGAATAAGATAACAAATACAAAACATGTTAGTATCAAACATTAAAGACCATGTTGAATTTATATTATATTTATTTTTACACCATTAGTGTAATATTTTCACGTTGACATAATAACTTAAGTGAACATAATGAAAGAAATAAACATAAATAAACAAGATCAGAATATAAATAATATATAAGTTAACTAAGTAAAGAAAAAGAAATGAAAGGCATAAACAAGAGATTAATGAATATAAAATTTAAGCATTACAAAAATATATAGAAAGAAAGCATGAACATGATTTTGATTTAAAAACTAAGATGCCTAAATGCATGGTAAATGCTTCCTTTTATAGGCTAAAATTTAGAATTATTGATTTGTTCACTAATTGCTGAGTAGGTAGCCACTTCTTGACTTTGTGACAATCCTTATCTTCTAGTTTGAACAAAATATCATTGTTAGCGTTAGAATTTGAATAAATTGTTCAATAAAAGTTCTACAAAATTCTCTCAGCTTTCCAACAAAGATATAATGAAGTCATTTGGACTTCTACAACTCGAGATATGGGCTGAGCTATAAACAACGTTTAGGTTGTAGGATATATTTTGACTTCTTTATTGTTGCTATAATTTGAACTTGAAAACAACCCTTTTAAATCTTGGACTTTTATGAAAGTTTTAGGTTTATGTCTTAGCTTTTCATCCATATAGAACAAGCTCAAATCCAAGTTTTATAGCTTTAGGTATGACCCAATGACTATATAGTGTTGTAGTTTGGACTAAGTTAGCATTTCTTTTCCAACCTTAGCCCTCTTTTTGTCTTCTCAATTTCAGTACTTAAATTCATCAATTAATCTATTGATTTATGTAATAGGCCTGCATTTAAAATAATATTTATCATAAATTAAAGGTATCTTATATTATTAGATATGTTATTATAAAAATACTCTAGTGACACTATTAAAAGATTGATGTCTTTTCCCAAGTGCAGGAGTGTTGAAGTAATAAATAACCCGGCAAGACCAAGGTCAAACCATAGGGAGGTTAATTGCACAAATTATAAACAACAATAACAACAACAACAACAACAATAATAGAAATAATAATAGTAGCAATAATAGTAGTAGTAGTAGTAGTAGTAGTAGTAGTAGTAGTAGTAGTAGTAAAGAAAAAGAAGTTGATAAGAACTTTGAGATGAAATATTAATGTAAGGATTAAACAATGATAACAATAAATTTCAAGGTTAGAAGATTTACTAATGGTATGTCAAACAAGTATAGTATAAACTCTTACTATTCAATTAGAACCACATACCAAGGAGGTTCTAATTAGATTATAGATTGTTAACATGATTACATTAGTCATCTTATTCGATTAGTGCTAATACTTGTGAATCTCGTCAAGCATTCATAATTATAACTTGTGTTAACAACAAATCAAGTTCTTTTTATAGCTCAAGTGTCGGTTATACCATATAATATGAACTATGAAAGTGTCAAGCATTTGTTGTACCAAGTGTTATACAACATAAATCAAAATTATTCATTTAACAAGCAAAGTATTAAAGAGTGAACAAGATCACATATACAAAACATATTAGAATCAAACATTAAAGTCAATAATAAGTTTACACTATACTTATTCTTACAGCATTAGTATAACTTTTTCACTTTGACACAATAAACTTAGCTAAACATAATGAAAAAAAGAAAAATAAATAAAAAAATAAGAACATAAATAAGATAACAATTAACTAAGTAAATGAAAGGAAATGAAATGTATAATCTTGATATTAATAAAAGTAAAGCATAAATATTACAAAAAATACAAAGAGAGAAAACAAAAGCATAATCTTGATCTAGAGATCAAGATGCCTAAATGCATGGCAAATGCCTTCTTTTATAGGCCAAAATTAGGAATTATTGATTTAATGACTAATTGATGAGTAGGTAATCAACTCTTGACTTGGTGGAACTATTGATTTAATGACTAATTGATGAGTAGGTAATCAACTATTGACTTGGTGACAATCTTTATCTTCTATTGTCTGCCTAAAAAGTCATTGATAACGTCAAAATAGAGCCACTTGAAAACATGAAAGTTGTAGGAAATTGTCTCAGCTTTCTTGTGTAAAAACTTCAGGTCATTTGGACTTCTAGAACTCCAGATATAGGCCAAGTACCAAACAATGCTCGGGCTGAAGGACATATTCAGACTTCTTTATTATTGCTACAATTTAGACTTGAAAATAGCCTTTTTAAGTCTGAGGCTCCATATGAAAGTTATAGGCCTATGTTTTACTTTTCCATCCATATAAAGTAGACCTAAAGCTAAGGTTTATAGCTCTAGATATAACCCAATTACTGAACAGTGTTTCGGTTTGGATTGCACCGACATCTTTTTTCTAAGTTTGACCATCTTTTTGTCCTTTCAATTTCAGTTCTTAAATTCATCAATCAATCATTTCACTTATATGATAGGCCTGCATTTAAAATGAATATTTACCATAAATTAAAGGTATCTTATATTATTAGATACGTTTTTATAAAACATGTTTTAGTTAAGGAGTTATTGATACTTCAAGTGCAAAATGATGATATAAAACCTTGATAAAAATACACTTTTAAGTACTAATCACACCCCCTAACCAGCTTAATACTAGTCCCTAGTAATCAAAGCGTTAAAATAGAAAAACAATTTGCAAATTTCACAAAGTAAGATGTTCATCATTCAACTTCCATTAATCTATCTAGATAAACAAACTCTCATTAAATTTATATGTTTGCTCAATAACTCTTAACAAGATATTAATAAATCTTTTTTTTGTACTCAATATATTAACACATAATTATAGGACTTTTCTTGGAAAAAAACAAATTTTTTGTTTTATTGTTTAAGGTTAACTTCCTTGGGTTATGATTATTAATATTTTTTTCTTTTTTTTTAATATATATACATATAACTTAAAACATCATACATCTTCAACCCATATAACGAGCTTTCGGCTAATGACTCTCAGACTAGTTGGTCTTAGGGCATTAAGTTTTGAGACACCCCTAGAGCTTAGTAACTTGGATCACAGATACTGATATGTAGATAATGCAATATTTGATTCCCTTAAGCTTTTCTCCTCAACCTATGTAACAAACGTTGAGCTATAGCTTCTAAATCAATTGACTTTAGGGTATTAAGTGTTAAAACACCCCTTCGGGTTTAATTGTTTAGGTTAAAAAGGCTACGAAACCAAACTTATCTATATTTTTATTATCATTATTTTTTTTTGCTCTTTTTTTTGTTTTTTTTTTCAAATTATATACTATCCATTTTCTTTAGTTGTTACCTTTAACAAAAGAATATAAATAATATAATAATCCAATGTGCAACCTATAATCATATATTAAAGTGTGTGCGTGTTTAAATTAAGGTTTAAAAATACATGTTAAATGAGTATATGAGCAGAATTAAGTGATAGTAATACAGGAATTTATAAAGAAGTATTATGATAGACCTTATTAAGAATAGTTACTAAGATGTATCTCAAGAGTAATAAAAAGATCTCTTTTACTCTGCCATCATAGTAACAACAATTTTGCACATGCTTTATAAAATAAAAAACATAGTTAGTTTTTTTTTTAGCTACTACCCTCTCCCCCCAACCAAAACGAGACATTGTTCTTAATTTTCTAAGGTAAAAAGATAAAGTATAGAAAATATCACCTGAAATAATAAACATTGACAAACCTGAAACACACTAAAACAAAAATAAAAAATAAAAAAACAAAATAAAAAAATTACAAATGAAGACTCAAATCTAATCTAAGTTTTTCAAGGCTTTTTTTAGATGATCAATTTATGCGATTCATGGAGGGATCAATTATAAGAATGAAAGATTATAATTGGTCAATCAATTGTTTAGCAGTAGTAGCAGAAATTATGATTTATCGTGCAGAAGATGTTAGAAATTCCTGTTCCACAGCATGATCAAGAAAAGACAACAACTTATCATAATAACCATTAACATCTAACAGACCTATGGGTTTATGGTGAATGTGCAGTTGGGCCTAAGAGGAAATATGGAAGATCTCTTTTAATTTATCTAAACCACCTGTTAAGGTAATGAAAACATCAACATGGTTAAACATTGCATTCATTCAAACCGACATTGTGGAGTCCTGAAGTTCCTCTCCAATTATTTTTCCAATGATGTCCCCTTGTGCTAAACCTTCGGGAACGACCCCCAACACTTGACTACCTCTTAAAAATACAGCTTTTAACAGACCTCCCATTAACCCTAGACTGCCTCCCCTATACACTAAATGAATCTTTCTTTTAGCTAGTATTAACCAAGATGATTTGTTGATTTTAAAAACTCCTTTTCTTTTTCAAAACTAGATCCACCGAAAACACAGATATTTCTTATCTAATGACTTGAGGAACTTGCCATTTCTACACTTTTCTATATTTATTGAATGTATAGGTTGAGTAAATGAAAGGAAGGAAGAGAGGATTTTATAGATGAGAAATTAAAAAGGCAATCATACCACCTATACATAGACTAGCTGGAGTTTCACACACTATCTTTCTCTTTCTCTCTCTCTTTATTTATTTATTAAAAAAATATGTTTGTATAGGTGGTTGTGATTGTGGCTCATATCTTCCCTTGGTTTTACATCCAAGAACAGCTTAAATGCTCTCTATGGGTTGGGGATAGGCTTCCCATCTAGTTTTCTTAAAAACTAGCAAACAAGGTTTTTTTCAGTCAGATTCCCAAGACTAAGTCAAGTATGTTCTTTATGAAATAGTGGCCATAAATCATAAGTTACACGATGCTTATCTTGATTATGATGAGACTCAAAAGTCAATAGAAGATTATCTAAAGATTCTCTGTGTTTTGAAATAAATCCCACCTTTTGACAATTTTCACAGGTTTTGCGGGATTCATGTGATTCTTTAAATATGGTGAGCTAATAAAATCCCCTTTGTAAGATCTCTATAATCCTCTTTTTTTACGATAAATGATACCTACATGCCTTATAGTGACAAAATTTAATGAAATTACTTATCTTATTGTCGGGAATGCATTTTTAAAATATTTGATCAAGACAATAATTGAATAAGGGTCATCCTTATAAAACTTTTGCACGTTGCTTAAAAATTATCTTTTATCTTCGGTACTCTAGTGAGCTAGCAAAAATCCTGAAGCAAAAAAATTGATATTTTTAGCAAACCAAGGCATTGAACTAAGAGAAAGTAAAGATTCATTAAGAAAGTAATCATCGATTGGTGTGATGTCTGGTGTCAAATCTATTGTCACTTTTGATAAAATATCCGCATCAACATTTTCGGTGCCTTTTTCATCCTTGATTTCTTCTTGATTGGTCACTACATGAGAAAATAAAAGTGCTAGAGGGGAATTAGTCTTTTCTTTGAAATGTTCAAATTCAAGTCCTTTCTTACTCTTAGAGATTGACTCATCATCTTTCTCACAAGGTTCAAGAATTGGTTTTTAAATAACCTTACCACTATAAAATGTGATGACTGAATTGACGTGATCTATGTGTTGACTTTCAAGACTACTTGCATTAGTATTGTATTGCCCTTTGAGATTTTAGTGTGATTGAGATGGAAACTTGCCTTTCTCTTGAAAACTAAGAGCAGATGTGAATTTTGTAAGAGTATCTTTAAAATCTGTTATGTTTTGAGCAAGTTGAGTATTGATTGTCTTTTGCTTTTCAATAAATGCATATAAAGTTTCCTCAAAATTTCTTATAAAAGGTGGAGCATAAGAAAGTGCATATTCATAAGAATTTAAAAAATTATGATGTGCTTAAAACGATGGTTGTGAAGTTTGTGCATTGTTATTATCACTCTTCCAACTGAAATTTGGGTGATTTCTCCAACCAGGATTGTATGTTTGCAAGTATAGGTTATGATTGGCCCTTTGAAAACTGTTTAAAGCATGAGCTTGTTAATGGAGGCATTCCTTAAAAGAAGGCAAGGTTACGTAGTTATTGGTTGAGTGTTCATTAGTTTCATATATTTGACACATAATGTTTTGAACAGATTTTAATTGGCCACTTCTTTTCAATTCTAGTGCCTCGACTTTTCTAGCTAAAGATGTAAACTTAGCTTAGAGGTCCTAATCTTCCTTAAGGTTGTATATACCTCCACTAGATGTATGAGGTTGAGTTTTAGTTGGTGCCTTATAAGTACCCGCAGTGTCCCAATTTTGAGCATTTTCAGCTAACAAGTCTAACTACTCCATTGCTTCATCAGGGTCTTTATCTCCAAAAGTTTTATTGCACATCAATTCAACCATTTGTCTATCTCTAGGTGTTAACCCTTCATAAAAATATGAAACCAATTTCCATATTTCAAAACCATGATGAGGGCAAGTATTAAGCAAGTCTCGATACCTATCCCAACATTGGTAAAATGTTTCTCCTGGTTTTTGAGTGAAAGTGGTGATTTGTCTTTTGAAAGAGTTTGTTTTGTGAGATGGGAAAAACTTCTTTAAAAACTGTTGTTGCATTTCATCCCAACCACGAATGGATTATGGTCTCAAATTTTATAGCCATGTTTTAGCTTTATCTTTTAATGAAAAAGAAAAAATCTTTAATCTAATGGTGTTCATGCTACAATTTGAATCATTGTATGTGTTGCAGACGTTTTCAAATTCCTTTAAATACATGGATTTTCTAAATTTAAGTTATGAAAAGAAGATAAAAGTTGAATAATGTTCGGCTTAAAATTAAAACGAGATGCATCAAGAGGAAAAACTATACATGATGGTGCACTTGTTCTTGTGGGATTCATGTGGTCTGTAAATGTTCTAGCACAATTATTCTTATTATTTTCATTATGAAGTGATTGATTATTTTCTTCGGTTATATTTTCTGAAAATGATAAAAATACCCTACAAAGTCTACTACTTGATATACGTGGTCACACTCTCATGCACATGTAGGAATAGAATGAAAGGAAGAAGAAAACAAAATAAGAAGAAATAAGAGGAAAAAAAAGTTATATACAAGAAAAGTGAAAAGTGAAAATAAAATAAATACTATAATTTATACAAAAATTTACCTCCCCAGCAATGGCACCAAAAACTTGATATGACTAAAAGATTAATGTCTTCTTCCAAGTGCAGGAGTATTGAAGTAATAAATAATCCAACAAGACCGGGGTCAAACCACAGGGAGGTTAATTATACAAGTTATAAATAACAATAATACAACAACAACAACAACAATAAGAACAACAACAACAACAATAACAATAATAATAATAACAATAATAATAACAATAGTAGTAGTAGTAGTAGTAGTAATAGTAGTAGTAGTAGTACTAATAATAATAATAATAATAATAATAATAATAGTAATAATAATAATAAAGAAAAAGAAGGAGAAAAAGAAGAAGATGATGAGAACTTTGAGATGAAATATTAATGTAAGGATTAAACAATGATAATAACAAATGTCAAGGTTAGAGGTTCTACTAATGGTATGTTAAACAAGTATATTATAAACTCTTATTACTCAATTGGAAACCACACACAAAGGAGGTTCCAATCTGATTATAGATTGTTAACATGATTACATTAGTCATTAATGCTAATACTTGTAAATCTCGTCAAACATTCATGATTATAACTTATGTTAACAACAAATCAAGTTCTTTTCATAGCTCAGATGTCGGTTATATCATACAGTATGGGTTATGAAAGTGTCAAGCATTTGTTGTACCAAGTGCTACACAACATAAATCAAGATCAGTCATTTAGAAAGCAAAGTATTAAAGAGTGAACAAGATAACAAATACAAAACATGTTAGTATCAAACATTAAAGTCCATATTAAGTTTACACTATATTTATTCTTACACCATTACTGTAACCTTTTCACCTTGACATAATAACTTTAACTAAACATAATGAAAGAAAGAAAAATAAATAAATAAATAAGAACATAGATAAGATAATAGTTAACTAAGTAAATAAAAGGCATAAACTTGATATTAATGAAAGCAAAGCATAAACATTACTAGAAATACAAAGAGAGAAAACAAGAGCATGATCTTAATTTGAAAACCAAGATACCTAAATGCATGGCAAATGCCTCTTTTTATAGGCCAAAATTAGAAATTATTGATTTGATGACTAATTGATGAGTGGGTGACCAACTCTTAACTTGGTGACAATCTTTTTCTTCTCTTGTATGCCTAAAAAGTCATTGATAACATCAAAATTAAAGTCACTTGAAAACATGAAAGTTGTACAAAATTATCTCAACTTTCTTATAAATAAAAGTTAGCTCATTTGGACATTTAAAACTCCAGATATGGGTCAAATACTAAACAGTACTCGGGCTGGAAGATAGATTCGAACTTCTTTGTTGTTGTTAAAATTTGGACTTAAAATTAGTTTTTTTTTTTTATCTTGGGTTCCATATGAAAGTTGTAGGCCTATGTCTTACCTTTCCATCCATATAATGTAGACCTAAATCTGAGATCTACAGCTCTAGATATGACCCAATTACCAAACAGTGTTCCGGTTTGGATTGCACCAGCATCTCTTTTCTAAGTTTGGTTATCTCTTTGTCCTTTCAATTTTTGTTCTTAAATTCATCAATCAATCCTTTCATTTATGTAATAAGCCTGCATTTAAAATGAACATTTACCATAAATTAAAGGTATTTTATATTATTAGATATATTATTATGAAACATGTTTCAATTAAGCAGTTATTGATACTTCAAATGCAAAATGATGACATAAAACCTTGATAAAAAATACATTTTTAAGTATTAATCATATGACAACAACTATTATCTATTGTTTGCAAGGATTCCATATCCATTATTAAATATATCTGGTGGTAAGAAGGCTTGAGATTCTTTTGTTATTCTTTTTTCTTATTTCACAAGATTTTTTATTAAAAAAAAAAGATTATGAGAGAATATTTAAAGGAGTTCATGCTTGAAAAGGAAACAAAGTGGCAGTAACTTCTCCTCTAAAATAGGGAAGTAACTGACACATCATTTTTCTTTTTCTTATAGATAATAGTGGAGGGAATAAGGCTCTACATAAAGCATTGTTTCATATTTGTTTTGTTTTCTTCTTTTTCTCTTGTCAGGATAACAAAGATAATTTATTCTCACAGATTTTAATTTTGTTTTAAGTTCTATTTGGGTTATCTAATGGGTCATTAGCCTTGCTATCATTTCTAATGGTTGACTTATTTCATATTGGATTTGGGTTTGATTAATTAGCTAAGGTCCATGACTTGTTTAGGTTTAATTAATAAGTGGTACTCATTTGTGACCCATGTTTGGGTTTAATTAATAATTAATTCTCATTTATGGCCCAAGACTTGTTTGAGTTCATTCATTTGAGTTTATTAGTCTAGGTTTTGGGTCAAGGTCAATTTAGCCCACAATGGTAAATCTACTAGATTTTTTATTTTTAAAAGTATAATTACCTTTTGTAATGAAAAAATATTAAGACTTGATATTATTATTGCTGTTCAATTTTTCAACCTATGTGAGAGGGATTCTTGTATTTTTTTAGTTTTTAACAAACTATATGGACTATAAAAAATTAACTAGCTTTCATAGTGTTTTTCTTATACTTCTCATTCTTAAATTGTATTCGTAGAGTGGGAATTCTTATTCCAATAGTGTTGGTGTCTTGAAACAAGTTTATATTGTGTCATACTTTTATTATACTTATTTTGGCTTTTTAAGATTTATTGTCAGCCTTATTGTGGTTATATGACTACATGATCACAAGATTTGCATAATCATAAATAAAGCTGGAAAAATGATAAAAAAATTTAAATAAAATAAAAAAAATCATAAATCAACTAAGAAAATATTGCAAATCTCAATCAGTAACCTATTATCAAAATGCCTTGATGATATCTACTTACTATGAAATTTTAAACATATAGAACACATTTGTTTTTGTCTAATCCAATGTTCCGATCGAAAGTTATGTCTATTGATATACAACTACGCATAAAAAAAGTAAATTTCATCAATAAGTAAGTGAAAAAAATAAGTTGAATATACAAGTTTTATAGAAAATAAAATCCAAATACAAGCTATTAGGCTAAAACCATCCATCTATCTCACGGATTCATTAATCAAAGATTTTAAATTCAACTTTAAACTTGATTTAAGCTAAATATCTTGAATTAGCATAAATATACTTTTCTTAGCTCTTATTATTATAATAAACCTGATGGATGATGTTCTTTATTTATAAAATATAAAATCATGAAATATATTCTAAAATTCAAAAATATGCATATAATTGTAAAGAGTAGGACTCTTTATGCATCATAAAATTAAGATCCATATATTAAATTAAAAAAATTATCATTATAATTTCTAGATTAAGTTGATTGGCAAGTTAAGGCAGCACAAAAAAAAAAAGAGATAATATAGAGAGAAATGTGTTTAAAAATATGGTTAAAAATACATTTTAATTTTTTTATTAAATTTTTATATATTTTTAGATTATTTTAATATAATAATGTTAAAAAATAAAAAAATTATTTTAATATATTACTAAATGAAAAATATTTTTAAACCATAATTACTACTTGCTACTTGAATCTCAATCAGCTCGCCACTTCAGTGGTGGTAAAGTTTGAGCAAATGAACGAATCTCCGACATCATATAATGGTCCCCACTCGACGAAAGTGACAAATCAGGAATCATTGTATATTGCAGCGAAATCCCTCTGCACGAATTTTTGGTTCGTTGCTCCAGTCGAAAAGACCCCGAGGTGGTTGGTTGATGGAATAATTATGCGCAAGTTGCTGAAGGCAAATTGCCAAGTTGTGTTCTAGCAGGCCCCTCCTCGAACAAGGGATCCAGGCACAAAATACACAAGAAAAAAAGCTATAAATACATTAAGATAATAAGGTTTCGATTTGATATTCTAAATATACTAATTAACTTTTTCTTTCTCATCTATTTGAATATTATGCCATACCGTATAAGTGGCAGAATAATCATCAATCAAGGGGGGAAAAACAAAAAAAGTTGGATAGATTTTCCACTTTGTACACGATTCCCAGCTCGATGGTCCCCTCGAAATCTAGTGATTGGAATCGTTATGGTTCATGCACCTTCATATTCAATGATCTCTGCCCCCCCAAAATTAACTTAAAGAATTCTGGTTGACTTAGAATAGGGAGGATTCCAGCGTATGTTAACGTAAATAATAATAATAATAGATGATGCTTTTATTTTCAGGTAATTGATCTTGACATCCGCACCCTCCAAAATTTTATTTTGTATTTATTTTTGAAGTTACTTCGTGGCGTGTGGAGAGCACAAGCCTAATGGAATGTTCGCCTAAAATATTAGATCAAGATGAAGACCTGGCTGGCAATGGCATGTGAGATCCATAAATATTGACGTAGCGTTTCGCAGGGAGGAAAGCGAGAGGAAAACACATATTTCAAGGTCTTTTTCTTTGTTGAAAGAATTATTAAAATCCTTGTATTTTCAAGTTCAGGAATACTCTACTCTACATACCATTTAATTTTGATAAATTATATTTTAAATACCCCGCACCAGTTTAAAATAATGAAGAGAGATAAAAACAAAATCTCTACATATTAATTTTCTTATCGTTAGTTTAAACTTACATTTGCCAAGTATGTAAAATAATGTTGTTTATATATATACACGCAGAAAGTTCATATTGCGTTTCAAAAGACATGAGATTTTTAGTAATTTTTAATAAAAACAATGTCTTCTGTTTAGTTTCCTCGCCCTCATTGTAAGATCAAATAAAAAAAAATAAAATTCAATGGCGGTGGTAATTAAACCATCACAGATTAATCTATAATGATTGCCTTTTTTTCAAATTTGTCAGGAGCATAGTTATAAGAACCGAAGTAGTTTATGATATAGTCGAAGGCGTGAGTTGACTGGTTGATTTAAATTTATTAGTTTCTTTTTTTGAAAACAATTTTGTATTGTTTAGGACAAATAGTTTATTTTAGCTGTAGCAATATTATTTTGAATAAAAAATAAAAAATATGTTGAATAAGTCTCACCTAAGTTTTAACCTTGGAACTTGAGCTTCCCATATATACACTTAACTAGGTAGACTTGTTAAGACAGCCATCTTAATACTTTCCATCTTAATTCAAAAAAATTGAGCAACTAGCTAGGTGTATTTGTGAAGACAGCCATCTTAATACTTTCCAACACAAGAAGTAGTCAAAAAGGCATATTATTTTGAATAAGAATTAATAAATAGGTTGAATAGGTCTTACCCAAGTTTTGATTTTAAGATTTGAGCTAAGCCCCCTTATTAATATGTTTTCAGATCAACTCATTAAGTTAATGACCCACAAATCTAGATTGAATTTAATAATTATAATAATGAGATGCTATGAATTCAAAGAGTTGTAAAATTTTCAAATTGGTAGCTAACTTGTCAAGACAATTATTTTAATACTTTCCAATATCTGAAGTAGTGAAAATAGAGATAAATTAAAAAGGGATCACTGTTTCCCTATAAATAAATACAAGGGAAACATTAAGGGAAAAACAATTAAGGTTTTTTTTTTCTTTTTTACTATTCAAAAATGATCTTTTAGAAAAAAAAACAATTGCCTAGGGTTTTTGCCAATTTTGTAATATTTTGGTCTAAATTTTCATTTTATTCCATGAGTTAGAGAAAGAAGATAGAATGTCTCTAAAAAATAGAAGAGAAGATGGACAGTTGATGATTGATCACAATTCAGTGACTAAAAAATTCATCTTTGGTGCCGATGAGTTATACTTAATGAAAAAAGTCTCATTGATGTTTTTTCTTCCTTTATCTTGATAAAGAAAGTACATAGGCTTTTAGAATTTTTATTTATTTTAAAAGAGGTGATTTTTTTTTCTTTTTGATCAATTAAATGTGGTTTTAAGGTTATAAATGATTTTATTCTATTGAGGTTTAAGTGTTGTTTTTTAAATGTATTTAGTTGAGAAAAACTTGAAAAATAAGGTTTAGTGCCTAAAGAGGAGGATATTATAATTTTCAACAACGCAAGATCAAAATTTATTTTAAAAAAATTATTCAATGACTTTTCCATGAGTATTTAATTTTATTATTATATAATTAAATAATTTTTTTAAAAAAATGAAGTATTAGACCATGTTGGATCTATGACCCCATATGTATAATACATTATTGATAGGGCAACTCATGTTGTATCTAAATTGATCTATGATGTTGTTATTTTAATATTTTTTTAAAATTAATTGTATTTTGAATTTTCTTTTTAAAGTTAATTCTTCTTTCGGCTAGTTGAGAGGCTTGTCTTTAAAATCACCTGGCTGAATGCATCAAATAGGATTTAAGCACGCCACTAAATAATTTCTCATGACCACCTGTGAGTGATATTTTATTTTTATGTTTTTCAATGCACTCACATCAAAATCATCATAATGTAATTTTCATTTATTTATTTTTTGTTAAAATCTAGTTTGTGGGTTATTAGAAGATGCTGTCCAAAAAATTAAGATTCGTTTACGGAGAACAAGGAAGTGCCTTTTTTTAATCTTTATTTTAAATATTTAATTTTTTGTATGTATACATTCTGATTGTTTTTTATTTTTATTAGACGAATGATATATCTAACAAAAGGTTGAATTTTGTTCTTGTTGAAATTTAAAATATTAATAAAAGAAGAAAGAATTATGCAAGCCAATTAATTTATTTGAATAAAATTTAATTTATTACTCTTCTTATAAAACAATTGCCGTCCAATTAGAAAAGAAAATTAAATGCCGTCTCATTACGATATCAAATTAAACATTTTAATTTATATTAATTTCTTAACTTCATGACTTAGCAAATATCTTAATTTACATTAATTTCTAAACTTCATGACTTAGCGTTAACATATTTTTTTATAGTACTTATTAGAGCAGATCTATCTCTTATTAAATATATTCATCGAATTTTGAGTTTGCTATTAGGATTTTCTTGCTGCTAGAGAACATGGTGGTGGTTGCATGTGTACCGTTCACCAGAGCATGGCCCCATCATATAAGTTCCCAGTTAGTCTCAATCGGTGGGGACTATTTTGCAACTTATTGAAGCGTTAGGATTAATTTGGTTAAGAGTAGGTGGCGCAGAAATGTGAGAACGTCACTGCTCAGGGAAGTTAACTTGCATGATTTCCTCAGAATTTATATATACATTATAACTCGGATAGATTGTTTTTTTGTTTTTTTTGAACATAACATCATCACTAGAGATGATGTTGTCGTGTGGCGTTGCACACACATGCATGCAGGTGCAAGTTAATGCATGCACTTGCTGGCTTTCATGTGCCCTTCGTAAAGAACAAACAGCCTCCAACCCATTCGGATCCTGTGGTTTGGATTGGGTGGAGTGTTTTCTCCACCCAGTAAATATTTATTCATGAATTATAAAATACAGTTTTAGATTTAGATTTAGATTTATACATAAATTATAAAAGGAATTCATGAATCATTTGACCAAAATTCACGAGGTACATTAAAAAAGAAACAGCAACTTTATCGCCGAGGAATTAACACGAAAACTCTTAATAACACTAAGTAAACTAATTCAGGTCAATGCAGGAACGTCGGTTGAGGTAATGAAAGAACATCCAACATCATATAATGTTTCATAGAGAAATGATCATTGAGTATCGCTGCCAAGTTAATCCTCCTCGACGATGGATGGATTCTTTTTTAATTACTGGAGAAAACCTGCATGGTGGTTGGCTGATGGAATAGTGGAAAGGGACGCTTCTAATGTGCAAGTTGCTGGAAGGAAATCGGCAAGTTACTTACCAAAAAAAAAAAGGAAATCGGCAAGTTGTATCACAGTAGGTCCCTCCTTGAGGAAGATACAATGAATTGTAACCATGTTGTTAACTTCCAAATTCATCACTAATTAATGATGATTTTGTGCATCATCGGCTGGCCATTTTAATGTACTTATCCAGCTGATATATTTATTAAGAATTATTTAGTGCTATTAATTAATTCATATATATATATATACTTTCATTTATAAGTTTTGTTTTTATTTTATTAACTTAATTCAACAACAATAAATGCATTCAAATAAATATTATTCCTTCTCCAATAAGTGTCGTTTATGCGATTCCCAGTATGAAAGGTCCCACTGGAAATGCAGTGATTGCAAGCAATCGATATGGTTCATGCACCTTCTTCTTATGAAGACAAGATATTCAATGACTCTGTTCTCTCCCCCACATAATTAATTCAAAAAATTATGGCTTGTGGAGTGCACAAGCCTAATGGAATGTTCGCCTATTTCATTCATTAGAACATGATTCTATTAGGTTTGGATTTTAAAAATATTATAATTTAAATAATATCATTTAATTTTAAATAAATAATATTATTTTAAATTAACTCATGAATCCAATAAACTAAGTTATAAATCTAGCCTCATTTTATAACTTTACCTTGTGAGATCCATAAATATTAAGTAGCGTTGGATTTAGATTTATTTTCTCGAGAAAATAATTAAAAACATCTTTTTTAATTATAAGAATATTTTACATATCAATTTTGAATAAACTATATTTCATGTCCTAGCAAAGTTAGTTTAAAATAATAATTAAAGATATTTTTGTCTTTTCATCATTGCTTTCAAATTAATTTCTGTCAAAAATATAAAATATAATTTATAAAAAGATTATATGCAAAATATTCACGTATTTATGAGACGAGCTTCTTTTTCTTTTTTTAACTATTTTATCATCTTCTTTTGGGAGGAAGGGGGAAAAGGAGGAGAGGGGAATTTGAGAGTGATTTTATCTCTTCTAACCTACCAGTCTCAATCCTACCATTTTCGAGATAAAGTAGAGAGAAAGAAATCTTAAAAGTACTATTTTATACTTATAGAAGCTATCGTTATTTCAAAATTAGGGTTCAACAAATAATTATATATATATATATATATATATCTTAACATCAATCATCTGCAATTCTTTATTAAAAACAATTTGTCTTTTCCTTGCTTTCCTTCCCCTCATTTTTCTCCTCCGTCTAAAAAAAATTAATAATGAAAATCCATTCATTAATTTTACGTTCTCTTTCCTTATTATCTTTCCTCCCTCTTTCTTTCGTTCATGTTTTGGCTGCCAAATAACATGTGAAGTGAAATCTAAACAAAAATCACTGCTGTCGGTAATCAAGCCATCATCAATAAACAGGGGTGACGTTTGATACCATAGATTAGATTTTATATTAGTTATACCAAACTCAAATCCAAAAAACCCTATTCAAACTTCACACATAAACTCAACCGAGTATAGATTTTTAATATTCAAATCTAAATGATTTTGGATATTCATTGAGTGTCATGATCTTGATTTGAACTTAAAGACTATAATTTACACTTTATATATATATATATATTTAAATGGAAGTTATTTATTTATTCCAAGTTAGGGTCTTAGATTCAAGTCGAACATTATCCATACTCAACATGGAATTCAACTTTTGACCATTAAATTTTAACCTAACTGCAATCAGGTCTAAAATTTCTTACCTACGAGGGAAATTAACTTGTGCATGCATGTACCTAGAGATTGTTGTCAGAGACTTCATTGTCTCGAAATTTATACGTTCAAAATTTAACCTTTTGCGAAGACTTTTCTTTTTGTCACAAAAGGAACAGAATTATTTTGCTGTAGTCATTTTCCATCCTTGAACTAGAATACACCAGCCTTTACAGATAATTAGAATTCATCCCAAAAAAGAAAATCAATGAGATCACTTGGCTAGCTTGCTTGGCCAGAGGAAAGACATAATTGAGTTTGACTTGAGCTAGTATTAATTAAGGGACTCGAGTTTTTAACTTTCTTAAGAGAAGTTCTACACTAGTTCCGGACTTATAACTCTGCAATATTGAGTTGGAAAATCCAGTCAATTGAATATTTATATGTAAGCAGAACAAAAATCTATATCAACAAGATACTTTTATAAAAAAATTTCAATTACGGGCTTTGGGTGTTTTCTTACGAACTAACATACAGGTGTTTTTTTCTCTAAAATAATATAGGTGATTTTTAAAAACAACAGCAAAACTATAAAAAGAAATATTGTTGTTGAAACTAATGTTTTCTATAAAATATGGTTGGGTTTTTTTTTAGTTGACAAACACTGCCATAATTTTTAAATTTAAATGATGAAATACTCTGTTTGTATTTACACTTCCAGTCTGCTAACATGAATTTTATCAATAGGCTCACAGACAAATACTTTGTCAAAAAAAACTATTATCAATGACTTCATTGATAATAAAATTACTAATGAAAAAGGTATTAAATTTTTTTTTTCTACTTTAGTTCATTGGTAATTCTACCAACAAAAAACCACATGTAATTTCATTGATGAATTTGACATTTAATCGACAAGAAACCATATGCAATTCTATCGGTGATTAAACATTAGTAGTGATATTTGCAGTAATTTTTAACTCTTTTAAATATACTGATGGATGTTATTTACCAGTTACACCGTTGACACAATTAAAAGATTGATATTTTATCCTAAGTGCAGGAGTGCCGAAGTAATAAATAAATCGGCAAGACCGGGATCGAACAACAAGGAGGTGAACTATATAAAATTACAAACAATAAATAAAAAGAAGTTGAAGAAAACTTTTGAGATGTGATATTGATGTAAGTATTAATCAAAGATAAAAGCAATTGTCAAGGTTAGAGGATCCACTAATAGTATTAGAAATAAGTATAGTATAAATTGTTTTTATTAATCAACTAGAAACCATACACAAAGAAGATTCCAATAAGATGATTTATCCTTAATACTTCTTTATAAATTTTTAATATGATCATATTAATTATCTTATTTTAGTAAGACCATACTTTTAAATATTGTCAGGAATTCATGATATTAACTTATGTTAACAACAAATCAAGTTTCTTTTATAGCATAGGTGTCAATAATACCATACAGTAAGCTATGAAAGTACCAAGAATTGTACAATAAAAAGATAAGAGATGTTAATAACAAATTTTCTTGAATATAAACATTGAAGTCCATGTTGAATTTATTATACCTATTCTAACACCATTAGTAAAACCTTTTCATCTTGACATAATAAACTTTGCTAAATATTATGAAGAAAAGAAATATAAATAAATAAGATAAGAACATGGTTATGATGAAAAGCATAAACAAGAGATTAAAGAAAGCAAGAATATGATCTTGATCTGAAAATTAAGATACCTAAATGCATGATAAATGCCTTATTTTATAGGCTAAAATTTAGAACTATTGATTTGATGACTAATTATTGAGTGAATGACCACCTCTTGACTTGGTAATAATCCTTATTTTTTTATTTATCAAAAATATTATTGCTAACATCATAATTTAAATAGATAGTCTCCATGAAATTTCTAGGAAATTATCTTATCTTTCCAATAAAATAAGAATGAGTTCATTTGAACTTCTAGAACTTGAAATATAGGCTGAACACTGAATAATATTTGGGTTGTAGAACAAATTATGACTTTTTTGTTGTTGCTACAATTTGAACTTGAAAACAGTCCTTTTGAATCTTAGACTCTTTCGTGAAAGTCTTAAGCCTATATCTTAGCTTTTTATCCATATAAATTAGACATAAATTTAAGCTTTACAACTTTAGTTATGATTCAATAACCTAATGGTGTTCCAATTTGAATTCAACCAGCATCTCTTTTCTAAACTCAATCATCTCTTAGTCTTCTCAATTTCAGTAGTTAAACTTACCAATCAATATTTTGATTTATGTGATAGGTTTGCATTTAAAATGAATATTTACTATAAATTAAAGATATCTTATATTATCAAACTTGTTATTATGAAATATGCTCTAGTTAAGAAGTTATTAATACTTCAAATGCAAAATGATAATATAAAACCTTGATAAAAATGTATTTTTAAGTATTAATCAACCATCAACAATATATATATATTAAACATACATAGAGAATAATTAAAATAAATTAAGTTACTATAAAAATCAAATATTTATTATAAGTTTAAGCATTTATAAGTTCAAATACAATTAATCTAGAAAAGAGATGCTGGAAAAGGAAGAGGAGGATGTTATTCAATAAGATCATAGAGCTAATAAGAAGGAGAACATGTACCACTCATCTATAGTTTCATCTCCATTATTAATCAACAAAGTTTGATCCTCTCAACACTGAGTTTTGCATAATCACTAGTAAAATAGATCATTCAAGCTTGAACTCATTAGTCTAGTTTGAATGTTAGGAATTAATTATGAGCATTTAACCATTGAAATACTACTATTCATCTACAAGTCCTCGACTGTAGTGTTAGCGAAACCATATATCTGATTTCTATTTGGTCTCCCAAATGATCCTACATCTAACCACGAATCTGGATTGAGATTTGGACGGGTTAAAGAATCATCCTTGTATCTCTTCTTCAACTAGGTGTTATATGTATCACAAAAAATATGGGAAAATAAAAAAATATCTTAAAAAAATAACAATTGAAAACTAACATACTAAAAAATACTAAGCTTGACTATCTAGGAGTTGCTATACTCTTTTTTTTCCTATCATCATTTTGCACGTGCATTTCCACAAAAAGCTTCATCGAGCTTGATTTGCTTCTAAGAACCACAACCTACAAGAGAAAATTATTGTTAGTTAAATATATTTATCTAAAAAAATAAAAAATAGATGGAATAAAAAATTAATCATTTGCTTCGCATGCAAAATGAATAGAATGAAACTACTAGTGAGCATGGTAATGGTCATGAACACACTGATTTCAGTTCTCTACACTAGATTGTTATTGATAGATGAAATGCTTAGACATCACATATTGGATATATTTTGCTCTTATATTCTTCAAAGCATGTAATGGTCTACCAAGAGGTGTAACTAAGATGATACGATATGTATCAATATTTGGTCATGATGCAATATTACTATGTTAAATATTTAAGACTTCCATACCAAAATCAATTAAATGGAATTCAAGTTAGGCAAAGAATGATGTAATAATTAGTGTCTTGAATAAATTGCAAACGTAAAAGCAACAAGTTCAGAAAGCATATAACAAAAGAGTGAGGAAAACAAAATTTTCATAAAGGGACTTGGTCTAAAAAGTAATATTTTTTTCTAGATTTAAAGATAGACAATTAGGTAAATGATCTCCAAAATGGGAATGACCATTTAAAATCAACCAAGTCTAGAATGCTTAGTTATCAAAAAGCTTAGACAGGGAAGTCCATACGAAATTGATTAGTACTCAAAAGTGCATTTTTATCATGGTTTTA
>SRLM01003488.1:0-79709 GCA_015708895.1 Populus ilicifolia
ATATAAAACCATGATAAAAATGCACTTTTGAGTACTAATCAAAGTACATGTTTGTTATTTTTTTATTTTCTTTTTTAATTTCAATCCTTTGTTTTTGAGTGTTTATTTGCATCCTTGACCTTTTTATAAAAGTTTTTTGTGCTTTTAATTTGGTTTTTAAATTATAATTTGTTATATATTATTTTCTTCAATTTGATCTTTATTCTTTTATCAAAGTTTTATTAATATTTAATTTCATCATTCAATTAAAGTTTAATTTTTTTTTAATTTAGTCTTTATTTTTTCCCTTTTTGTTAATTGTTTTTTCTTTTGAATTTTACCTTGCAATTTAATTTTTTAATGCCCACAAATTTATCTTTTATTTGGTTTCCACCCTTTTTTTATTTAAATTTTTATATGGTTGATATTGTTTTTATTACATCATTCAGTGTTTGATTTATTTGGGTTGAGTTTTATGTTTTTTTTATTTGTCATGCTTCCAATTTAATGACATGGTCACAACTTTTAACTATTAATATAGTTGGAATTGTTTTTTCTCATTTTTGTTTATAATTTTATCATTTTAGATTTTCTTTAAAAAAATTATTCTATGATTATCTTCATATTGTTTTATATTAATTTATCTCGATCTTATTAACTAAACCACAAGTTTTTCAAGCTATTTTTGAATAAAGGTATTTTTTATAAAATCTGTTTTGTTTTTGTGTTTAATTTTTGCTAATTTTTTATTTTACTTAATACAAGTAGCTTTTGTTTTTGTACAAAAAATAATTATTTTGAAATAATATTTCTTATATGCTAGGCTATCCATACCTTTTTTTTATTCATAATGTTTCATATGAGTTTTTATTTATATTATTTTTTATAGATTTTAATGAACAAATTTATTGGATACAAATAGATAAATATTTTATTTTCCAATATCAAATATTTTTGATCTACGACCATTTCTCAATTTTTCAGCTTTTTTTAGTTATTGTTAATAATTTTTATTTTTTTATTTACATAGATGCTTATTAGATGTTTGAATAAACTTTTTAATTTATATTTATAATTTTTATTATGTAAACAAAATATCAAAATAATCTATATATTCAATTTTTTTAAATGAAAAATTATAACCCATTACAGAGCGCATATTAAATCAAATTTTTATTTGTTTTCTAATAATTTCTTTCCACTTTTATTTTTTAAATCTTTTAATGTAATTGATTTTGTTTTAAATTTTATCTTTCGATATTTAATTAGTTGGCGATTTAGCTTCACAAGATCTTATCTTTTTTTTTATATATAAATTTATATTGATCTTAAGATTCAAATCACGAGTTTTGTATGTTATTTTTTAATATAAGATTTTTTTGAGTTTTTTTTTGTATTTGATTTCTTTAATTATTTATTTTTAAATAATATTGCTATTGTATTTGACATTGTATAATATTTTCTTAAGCACGAGTTTATTTATTTTAGTTTCACTTATTTTATTTTTTAAATTATAAATTTTTTAAGTTGTGGGTTTATCTATTATTAATTTTAATAAATAAGTTTAATAGATATAATTAGATGAATATTTCATTTTATATAGTGAAATATCTCGATTTACATTTATTTTTTAATTTTATTAATATTGTTTTTGGTTATTATTAATTTTTCCCCTGTTTAATTATATAAATAGTAATAAATTTATTTAATGATATTTTTTAATTTATTTACTAAAAAAATATATTAAAATAATTTATATAATAATATTTTTTTAAAATTATTACCCGCTGCTGAGTGGGTTAAATAACTACTTCTTTTATAAGTCGTTTCGACATAACGACATTGACATCGTATTTATCATCAAAACCACCAACACCAGACCATAAAAAAATAAAATAAAAATTGCAAATTCCAAGACTGTACTTGCTCCCGTAACCACTTAAAAGGAAGGCCAAGTCAATCAGCTCCTCTTCCAATCTCATTTCCAATTTCAAGAATGGAAGACTCAAATTCGCGAGAGATATTAGAGTCAGAGATGGAATCCATGGACTTACGAAGCCAGGAATCGACTGATCAAGTTGAGTTAGAGAGCGAGTTGCCACCAGAGAAGGAAGTCATAACCGACGACTGGAGAGACGCCATCAACAAGGTGGTCCCCGCTGTGGTGGTTTTGCAAACCACCGCGTGTCGCTCCTTCGACACCGAACTTCCTTCCTCGGGGTCCGCCACTGGGTTTGTTGTTGATAAGAATCGCGGTATCATTCTCACTAACCGACATGTTGTCAAGCCTGGTAATTTCTACTATCACTACTCGATCATTCTTCTTGTTGTGATGGTGCATATTGATCGTTGAATTCCCTTTGCTTTTCTTTATTTTTGGTTAATAAGAAAAACGCGGGAAAAAGGGTAAGATTGGTATTACGTGAGTGATTGAAGTGGATTTACTTTATTGCCCTTGCTATTTGTGTTGTTTTTCTTTTTCGTTAAAAATCTGTGGCTTTGTGATTACAATTTTCTCTCGTCGATTATTCATTGATGAGGTTGGTTGTTTTGGGAACGTTACAGAATGCTTAGCGAGGAAAACATTTTGCATTATGAATTTACATTTTTTTCCTTTTCAATTTTTGTTTTGAGTTTATTTTCTTAAATATACTTTTGATATTCTATATGAATTACTTGTTTAATTATTTGCTTTTGGAATGTAAATCCTAATTATTATTATTATTATTATTATTATTATTATTATTAATTATGATGGCTGTGGTGTTTTAGGCCCTGTAGTTGCCCAGGCTATATTTGTCAACAATGAAGAAATTCCTGTGTATCCAATTTACAGAGACCCTGTGAGTTTTTACTTTCTGTATTTTATTTGCATATTGTAAAGACTACAAAAATGGGCTTTCTTTAGTTTTGCATAACATGTGAGTTACACTAATATACTATGTTTCTATAATTTCTATCAGGTTCATGATTTTGGATTCTTTCGTTATGATCCTAGTGCAATACAATTTCACAAGTATGAGGAGATTCCTCTTGCCCCAGAAGCTGCTACTGTTGGGCTTGAAATCAGAGTTATCGGCAATGATAGCTGCGAGAAGGTAGTCATTACTTCTCATTTTGCTATTTATTTGTTTACCAAAACTTGTATATGAGAATTTGCACCTTTAAATTTGCTAGTTGGTTGGAGTTTTAGTCTTATTTAGTTTTTGAGAGTTAAGTTATTATTTTCTAATTAGTGCTAGTAACATCAATTTCATAGGTTTCCATTTTGGCTGGTACCCTTGCTCGTTTGGATCGAAATGCACCTACTTATAGAAGGTATAGCAACTTCACTGATCTTTTGCTTGAATCCCTTGCTAAAAGTTGTAAGTTGTTATTATATGTTGATGACTTCATTGTCCATCATGCTATCTATAAGTGATGATTATGGGGATTTTGTGTGATTAATCATGTTGCATGAATTTTTTTAGCTAATATGTTTCTCCAGAAAGTTATAACTGTACGTGGGTAATAAATCATGCATGTGTATGCGAGGAAAAAGGTCACGCATCCACACATAATAGTAACAGCTTACTAGATGAATTGGTTATAAGCTCGCCCTTGGAATGTTCTATAAAGTATTTATTTCTGAATTGCAAGTGGAGTGATGTTAAATTTTCTAGCTTTACTTCTATGGTTTTATTTGGCACATCTTATCTCTTCAGGCTATATTTGAACAATAACTTAGTATCATAGTGTTGACTAGTCCATGATATATGGAAACTCAGTCAACTGACCTGTAGATGCTTAATCACAAAGATTAACAATGACTATTGTTTGGTGCAGAGATGGTTATAATGACTTCAATACCTTCTACATGCAAGTAAGTAGTTTAATTCATCATGCTGGCAATCTTAGGCAAAGAGTTATCTATGGCTTGAATCATTTTGAATTCAGAATTGATAATTCATTTTCCTTATATAATTTGTTTGACACTTTGACATTGGTGCCTTTTAAAGATGAAGTCTGAACTGATTTAGATTTCATTTAATGTTTTCTTACTGCCCTAGTTTGGCATATCCCTTTCTCCTTTCCTTATAGTTGCATGGAAGATTTATTCAGTGGTTGTAACCACTGAAAGTACCATATCTTGCTGTTTATTGTTGACAGCCATTTTTTTTTCTTTGTTATTTCAAATTGCCTTTATACAAAAAAAGTATAAAATTAAAACATGTGCAATGATACTTCTAATGTCCAGCTCAACGTGAGCTTGTTATCTACTCCAATGAATATTCCTTGGTTCAAGCACTTTGGTAATGTGGAAATCAGTCTCAAAATCAGTTAGGATCTTAGAAAAATCTTAGTATATATGGTTTAGAAAAGAGAATCTGGTATTAACAATCCAGATTCTCTAGATTATTGCTTTCTAGTTTAGTGAAGGATACTTTCCTATCTAGTATTTATTTCCTATTTTGAGGTTTAGTAGGTTTGCTTCTCTTCTCTATTTATTGTACAAAATACTGCTGGTAATATGAAGAAAAGAGAAAGACATTATCGATAGGAACTTGGAAAACCAAGAAATAACATGTAGTATCTAGAAGTAGTGCAAAATCTGAGCTGAGAGCTCTAGCTCTTGGTATCTGTGAAGGGATGTGGATACAAAGATTACCTAAGGAACCTGGCATTGAATCATTGACATCTATCCAGATGCGTTGTGATAATCAAGCAGCCATAAGAATAGCAAAGAATCCAGTTCATCATGACAGGACAAAACACATTGAAATAGATCGACTCTTCATCACAGAAAGATGAAAAGATTGAGAAGAACATTGTTCACCCCATCTACACTCCAACAAAATATCAGATTGCAGACATCCTCACCAAAAGTCTACCAAGGACTAATTTTGAAGAATTCAGTCACAAGCTGGGCATGTATAACATATACAACCCAGCTTGAGGGGGAGTGTGGAAATCAATCTCAAAATCAACTAGGATCTTAGAGAAATCTTAGTATATATGGTTTAGGAAGAGAATCTGGTATTACCTATCCAGATTCTCTAGATTATTGCTTTCTAGTTTAGTGTAAGATATTTTTCTATCTAGTATTTATTTCTTGTTTTGAGGGTAAGTAGGTTAGCTTCTCTTCTCTATTTATTGTACAAAATACTGCCGGTAATATGAAAAAAAGAGAAAGACTTCTCTTAAAATTCTTCACCATCACATGCAGTAACTGAACCTCCTACTAGTCAGGCAGTAACTGAACCACCTACTAGTCCTTACTCTAAGATCCTTATACAAGGTTATGACTATGAGGGATAAGCCTAAATCTTATGAGTAGCAGATTCCAAACAGTCAATTGGTTCTTTATGTGCAATAGAACTTCTCCAAAAAAACCATTTAATAAACTGTTCTTTAATATTTGTTTCACTTTAATTTCAGGCAGCCTCCGGAACTAAGCGTGGTTCTAGTGGTTCCCCGGTGATTGATAAGCAAGGGAGGGCGGTGGCCTTGAATGCTGGGGGCAGTGTATCATCTTCATCTGCCTTCTATTTACATTTAGAGAGAGTATGTTATTATTTAATGGCTTAATGCATTATGTTCTGATTAAGTTTTCATCTGAAATGGATGGTAATTCATGCAGCAGGGTGTCTTATGAAAATTCAAGTCCTCCATTCTTTGTTACTTTGGTTTGCAATATATGAAGCCTTTAATTTTACATAGGCACCAGATTTTGAATAAAATTATGTGTTTCCTGGGCACTGAATCACATAATTACTTGATCTGCAGGTTGTTAGGTCATTGGCATTTCTCCAGAAGTCCAAAGATGCTTGTAAAAACAAATGGGAAGCAGTTTCTATACCTCGTGGCACCCTTCAGGTCTTTAGTTGATGTTACTTTCATGCTTCTTGAAGGTGTCAAGTATTATACTGCATTATGCTAGAACATAGATGGAAATTTTGCATTTGACATGAGGCCAGATTTCTTTTAATGCTAATTATGTGGAAATATCATATTTGGCAGTAAAACTATACTTTGTTAGAAGATGAAAACATTAGCCCCCTTGATCTGTAGTCCTTCATTCTGTTTTATCAAATAAAACTAAGCTAATGTTTGAAAAAGTCTTGAAAATAGTTTTCAATAAAAATTTTTGGTCCCCTGCAATGGTAATAAATTTATCATCCCACCTTTTGGTTTTAACAATATGGATGCTTTGCTTTTTTATTCTATTTGTATGTTGATTTACAATATGGATTTTTCTTTTCCTTATAATTTCACATGAGTTTAGCTATTCATGATATAGGTAACGTTTCTCCATAAAGGATTTGATGAGACACGCCGGCTTGGTCTTCTGAATGAAACAGAGCAGGTATTTCTTCCTTGCATAGAATTGTTAAGAATAATGGCGGGTGGCTCATTCTGCTGTCTTGTTTAGATGGTGCGGCAAGCCTCTGCACCAGGTGAAACTGGAATGTTGGTTGTTGACTCTGTGGTGAGCACATTTTTGTGTTTTTCAATTGAAGATTGTCAAAGAACTATCTTTATCATTCCTAATATCATGAACTTCTTCAGGTGCCGTGTGGGCCAGCTGATAGGCAATTGGAGTCAGGGGATGTGCTTGTGCGTGTGAATGGGGAAGTAAGTTATGCATTCAATCTCATACCACTGAATCTTGATCCATTGTAATGAATAATCTTGATGCATTGCATGTAAATCTCTACATTGATTTTATAGATGACTTGCCATTATATATACAAGAACATGATAGTATTTTCTCTGTTTTATCTTCTCTTTTATTTTGTTTATTTTGTTTTCCCCGTCTGTCCTTTTCTTTCCTTTAGATATGGGATTTATATATGCTTCCCCCGCTTTTTTTCATTAACACACTTGTCTATGCATGAGAATCAGACTTCTCTACCATACATTTACCCAGTCAACATTCAGAGGCTGCACTTATTTATCATTTTTAGGTCAGGACAACTTTCTATTGTTTGGGAATTTTCCAAAGACTAGGTTAAACCAAAGGTAGCATCTTGGTTAGTTGATTTACATGCAATCCAAAAAACCATGGTTAACCCTTAATAGTCAAAAGGGCAGGTCCAGCTTAGGCTTTAAAATCACTGGTGGGAGTTCTTAACGTGCTTTACTTGACTTTTCCATTTCTCATGCATCCAAAGGATTTTGACTGGGATCATGTAGAAGATGATACTACTGAAATAGAGAATCTTTTTTTATCTACATCTCCTGTGGTAATTGATATGTTGATATTAGTTTTTGACAAATGTCTTTATTGCAGGTGACTACTCAGTTTTTAAAATTGGAGGCATTGCTTGATGACAGTGTTGACAAAAAGATCGAATTACAAATTGAAAGGGGTGGCACATCATTAACCGTTAGTATAGTGGTAAAAGTTACTCTGGACATAATTTGATTTTGTTAATAATCAAGGAAAATTTTCCATTGCCTTTAATTTCATTGGAAAATATGCTGTAAGCAGTTGCTTTGTAGTATAACTACTCATTATCTGGACTGGCCTTAGTCTAATGGTGAAACACATTGTTTTGCTTAGAAACCATACCTGTATTAAAAGTTGTGCATTGGCTTAGAAATAAAATTTTAAAGACTCAATAGAAATAAATGGAAAAATTCATGCACTCTTGGTGAACATGTCAACATGTCAGATATCAATTTCCATGTTATATATATTTAACAGATCTAATAGAAGCACTTGATTAGAAAACAAATTGAAGGTACATATGCTTAAATAACAAAAATAAAAGCAGGAACACTCAAATAGATGAAATCAAAAAGTTGGCGCACCAAACATGTAACAATCTCTGAAATAAAGTATCACCAATTAAATCAGTTTTTTAAGTGCTTCTCTGGGGCCTATGGAGATAACTGTTAGAAATGAGCGAGTGAAATAGATGGCATCAAAGGTATAGCAATAGGTAATTTTGTTAGTCATTTAGCGTTTTGGACTTCTCTACTAATGTGTGAATTTACTTTATCTAGTACATTTTCTAATATTCTAAGTTTGTGTTTGTATTGTGTCCACATGTTCTATTAGTGTCCATCCTTGATAGATTCATGTCTAAGTCTATCCTGGTTTAGTTACATGGTCATATTGCTTTCCTGGGATCACTTGTTTTCCATGTTGCTTAGGTGTATGGAGAAACACAAGTATGCTTATGCGCCTATGCTGCAGGTTCAGGATTTGCACTCGATAACTCCTGACTGCTTCTTAGAAGTAAGTGGTGCAGTGATACACCGTTTGTCTTATCAACAGGTTGGTTGGGTTTATTCATCTATTAATCATTTATTTATTTCAGTTAGCATTTTTTGTGAAGCAAATAAAATTGTTTGTAGTACTTTTTATTCTGTTTGAGCTATGCGCTCTTGCTCATCATTTTCATTATTTTAACACATGCAACTTTGTAATTGAATCAGGCCAGAAACTTCTGCTTCCAATGTGGTCTTGTATATGTTTCGGACCCCGGGTCAGTTTAATCAAGATATCTGTGTTTTTTTTTTTTTTTAATTTGATTGAGTTTACAAATTCCTTGAATCATCTCCTGTATTTTTTTGTTTCCCTGAATGAAATTGACAAATTCAAGGAAAAATAAAAGTGTTTTTGTTGAGTAATTTGATGGGCTTTTAGGGAGGAAAACTGTGTGATGACTCTTTGATGCTTGTTTTGAAGGAAACCATGTAATAGCAAAGGGGCCATTTCTTTTTAAATGATAAGAATTTGTGCATTTTGCAGTTACATGCTATCTAGGGCTGGCATTCCTCGTCATGCCATCATTAAGAAGTTTGCCGATGATGAGATATCACAACTTGAAGATGTAATCTCTGTTCTGTCTAAGCTATGTAGGGGTGATAGAGTGCCATTGGAGTATATAAGCTACAAGGATCGCCATCGACGGAAGGTATGCGTTAAATGTGCTAATGTGCAGCAGGACATTGCCTGCACTGTTCTTTTTTTTTTTTTGGTTGTGTAGGTTTAAGATATCTAATCTTTGATGAATTGATTCTTGTAAATTGTACCATATTCCATGAAAATGAAAGACTTACCTTTCATTTCCATAAATCAATAAATTAGAAAATTGCGTTTAAAGCACCATAGAAAGAGAAAATTTCTGATATTTAGAATAGAATTGTGAATGATAATCTCTCTGCAAGTGCATACTCCTTTTATTTTGATTAACAAATGTAGGTTTTTGGAATTTTTTTTCTCAACTCTTGTGATGGCCGCAGTCTACCTTGGTCACAATTGATCGCCATGAATGGTACAATGCTCCGAAGATATACACACGGGATGATAGTTCTGGTTTATGGATGGCAAGGCCTGCTATTCAACCGACCACCCTGCAGTTGTCACCTTGTAGTAGCGATGTCACTCAAGGTCTAAACAGCCAAGCATCTTCATTGAATAGTGAATCAACTCCTGCTGAAGGCATGTATCAAGCTAACAACCAGGAGTTGACACATGATATTATGAGAACAGAAGCTGGTTATGAACATATTTCTGAGGAGGCCCATTCCAGGGAAGAGTGTGATGTTAAAACTAATAAGCAACAGGTACAGGGGAACTTGTCCTCTGATGAAATTGCAATTGCTGACCGTTTCTTGCTTGAAATTGGAGAAATGAAATTGGAGACTCCAGGTACCACAGAAATTACAGTTTCAAATGGCTATGAAGGTGCAATAGCAGCAGCAACAAATGCTTCATTTGCGGAAGGTGTGGTGGAGCCCGCTCTTGTAACATTGGAGGTAATCTGTGACAAGTTTTATCTTCCTATTGTCATCAATCAGCTGTCTAACTTTGCTAAATGCCTCAGCTTCTAGTCAACCATCTTGTGAAACCTCCATATTTGTTTCTGGTATTGCTTTATGAACTTTCTCCTATAACGCTGCTACATAACATGACAATAATGGAATTAGACATAGCCTTCAAAACTACTGTGCTTCGTCGCTTTACTGAGAATTTATCTGCTTGTTAGTGATTTTTCTTATTTAGAAATCAGATTCTAGATATGCTTTATTCTGTGCAAGTCTGAACAGATTTATGTTATCAATTAACAAGTCAAAGATACGCCATCATCTGATCAGTGTCTGTTATGAACATCTCGCTGATAAAAAAAAGAGACAAGTAATGCTGAAATGGGATATTGAAGTAGATATTTATACTTGCAGGTCAATGTGCCACCATCATGTTTACTTGATGGCATTCATTCGTTGCGTTCTTCTGGGACTGGTGTTGTTGTACATCATTCTCAAGACATGGGATTGGTTGCTATTGACAAGAACACCGTTGAAACATCTGCATGTGATGTGATGCTGTCATTTGCTGCTTTTCCTATCGAGATTCCAGGGGAGGTAAACGTTTTCAAAGTAATGCTTTGAAGTTTTTATAAACCATTGAGGGTATATGAATTACTGCCTATACTTAATTGCAGGTTGTCTTTCTTCATCCTGTTTACAATTATGCTCTTGTTGGTTATGATCCCTCTGCTCTGGGGGCTGTTGGTGCTTCTATGGTTCGTGCTGCTGAGTTACTTCCTGGTAGGTTTGACTCTGTATTTATTTCCAGGTGATCTTATATGATCCTGTAGAACTTATTTTCTTTTTAAATTCTGAACTTCTACCTTATTCAGGTGCATGCTTTCACCTTTGATTTTCAGTAGTGGCATATTCTTCTCATCCCTGAGGGAGGAGGGTCAAGGGTGAGGGCTTCTATTAGACTGCAAAAAAAGTCAAGTAGAGCCAAATACTATTTGTTCAAATTTTGCAGAGAGTAAAGAACTCAAATTTATCTCTTTAGAGATCCAGCTTGAGCTTACCTCGGTCAATTTAGCTCCAAGTCCAAGTTCAAGCTTGACTTGTTTATGCAAGCCACAACATTGAAAACTGACAGCTACCTTGTATTTGTTAGTCAATACCACTACTATTCTGAGTAGCAGTGCTGGGAAAAGCTTGAGCCCATAGAAACATGCTAGTTAGTGAAAACAATGAGTCACATCCATGAATGTTCAATCTTGGTCCATTTATTTAACAAGTCTTGGATTGATGAATCCTTTGATCTCAGCTTTTTTTTTTTTTTTGCCTATTTTATTTGTGTTAGTGGGAGTGATCTTTCAATTTTCTCTCTCCAAGTAAACTGAAAGTAGATCCAAGCTATTCACTGTAACAATCATCCTTGTGCTTTTTGAGACAGAGCCTGCATTATGTCGTGGAGATCCAATATATCTGATTGGGTTAAGTAAGAATCAACGAGCAAAGTCTAGGAAATCAATTGTGACAAACCCTTATGTCACATTAAATTATGGCTATGCTGATCGTCCACGGTATAGAGCAATAAATATGGAAGTAATTGAGCTTGACACTGGTAAGAGAATAAATTTGAATTTCCCAAGATCGTGTTTATATTTAGATTTAGTGTCTCATTTTGTTCTGTATTTCAGATTTTGGTAATGCATTTACTGGTGTGCTATGTAATGAGCATGGAAAGGTTCAGGCTATATGGGGGAGCTTTTCAAACAAGGTTTTCACCACAAATCTACTCGTCATGATTTGCCTTATTATGATAGCATGCAATAACCTTGAATCTTCATTTTCAGCCAAAATCTAGTCACACTACATCAAAGGATTATCAATTTGTTCGAGGCATCCCAATCTACATGATTAGCCAAGTACTTGACAAAATTATATCTGGTGCAAATGGGGCTTCTATTCTCATAAACGGTGTCAAAAGGTCAATGCCACTTGTTAGGACTTTAGAGGTGGAACTTTGCTCTAGATTGCTTTCAAAGGCCCGGAGTTTTGGTCTTGGTGATGAATGGATCCACGTATGTCTTCTTCCTAGTAAAATATTTCTGTTCTTTCATCTCTGCTTGTGCCTAGAGAATGCATATCAATCTTAGCTTGCCACTCTCTCATTTCCAATGCAAATTCTTTCAATAAAAATCATGAAAGTAATGGTCTTAAACATGAGCTTTAGAGAGTGAGCATTTTCCAATGTTAATCTTGTTTTAATTGAATATTGTTTCTGATAATATAATGTCTTTCAATTGGTTTTTGTCCTGGATAACTGCTCTCTTGAACTTAACATGCTTTGCTGAAAAATGCTGTAGTACAACGTTGTATCATTATTCTGAATATCAAAACTGGACTGATATTTTACTGTAGAGGCTTTTGAAAAAAGACCCCATGAGACGACAAGTTTTGCGTGTTAAAGGTTGTTTGGCTGGATCTAACACTGAGAATCTATTAAAACAAGGTGACATGTTGTTGGCAATCAACAAAGAGCCAGTTACTTGCTTCCAAGACGTAGAAAATGCATGTCAAGCATTAGAGAACTGTGTTGACAGTGATGGGAAGCTTAAAATTACCATTTGTCGGCAGGTAAGTTCATGCCAGATGTTTATGCTACTAAAACCTGATAGAGGTATCATTATCTTGTGTTGGACATGTTATTATAACTATTATTTCTCTTGTCTGGTTTGCAAAGTATTTTAGCTTGTTTGGTATAATCTCTGATGTTGATGTAAGTAAATTGATCTGATGCCCTTTTCTGTATGGCTTGCTAGGGAGGTGAAGTTGATCTATTTGTTGGAACAGACATTAGGGATGGTAATGGTACAACACGAGCAGTAAATTGGTGCGGCTGTCTTGTTCAGGATCCTCATCCAGCAGTTCGTGCCCTTGGATTTCTTCCTGGAGAAGGTCATGGTGTCTATGCAGCAATGTAAGAATTTTTCTTTGAGTCCTAAAAGTTTTTTTTTTCTTTTTTTTAAAAAAAAACTTCTTTTTTTCTGTTTCTTGATGTTGAGATAAGAGTTACCTTTGCAATGTTGGAAAAATAAGAATATAGCCTTACAGTTACAGTCTATATGATGTGAATGGAAATGGACTTGAAAATTTTGGCTAATTACTTGCAAGATGAACTTAGTAATGATATGTTTATGGCTGCTTTGCTGGATACAGTCAATATAAATTTGTCATGAAAGAATAATGGTCTTCAACAAAGGAATTCCTACCCAATTTCAATCAGAAGTCAACCAATGTCGGAGGAATGGCATCATTGTAACTATCAAGTTGTCCAGCATATTTTCCCCAATGATAATCAACCACATAAGACTGCAAATGTGCAAATGTTGATCTTATTGAATGCAGGTTTGACATTTTCTCAATTTCATAGGTGCTGCCGAGGAAGCCCTGCAGATAGGTATGCTCTAGGTGCTCTTAGATGGATTGTTCAAGTCAATGGAAAACCCACTCCTGACTTGGATGCTTTTGTAAATGTGACAAAGGTATGGCCACTCATTTATGTAATTTTTTTTGTGTGGAGTTGTTTTTTATATAATGCATCTGCAATCAGTGCATTTGCTTCCATCTGAGTGGAAACTGCAAATTCTTAAAAACAATAGAATATATGGAAAGCTATGAAGTAAATTAGGAAAAAGGATAAAGAATACAAATAACAGCAACGGATGATTAAAACAAATTGACTTTTAGCTTCTAGTTCTTTCATGGTGTCTTTTGTTGCGGGAACATGATGACTGTTTTTTGAATATGGGTTGTAGGAAGCAAGGAAATGTGTGTGCATTATATCTCTATTAGATTTTTTTTCCATTCATAAAAGGAAAAAAGAAAAGAAAAGAAAGAACAAGAATAAAGGCATCATTACATTTTGGTATCTATTTACTAAAGCTATGATACAAATGACACTTTTGAAGTCTGAATTTGGGGGATGCGACTCTCTGAGCACAATATTATGTAACCCATAAGATACCAGCACACGAAAAACTAGTGTGTGCTTGTGTGTATTTTCACCATGACAAGCATTGTGAATAGGAATACCTTTTGTGAGCTAGTTGCATATTTCTTCAAAAATTGGAATGCCCTTTGTGGAGCTGTTCACAACTTCTTACATGAGTAGTTCACGTAAGAATCTTCAAAATAGGACTCTCAAGAGACAAAAACATGAGAAGTTCACTTAAGAATCTTCTAAATAGGACTCTCAAGAGACAAACAGTGGGAGTAGGCTAGTACTAGCATGCTAATTAATTTCGCTTCTCAAACATTTTTTTAATGATACTCTCTAGTTTCTCTGTACCAGCTCCTCGGAATATGCATTAGGAGTACAAGAATAATTGATCGGGGAACTATCCTGCATGCTTTGTTAGTATTTATTTCCTTATGGTCAATCAAGCACTTTGTACTGTATTACATTTATCAGGGAGTACGATTTGATGAGTTCGTTCGTGTAAAGACCATCAATCTGGATGGGAAGCCACGAGTGCTAACGTTGAAGCAGGACTTGCACTACTGGCCTACATGGGAGTTGAGGTTTGATCCAAACACCGCTAGGTGGCGGAGAGAGACAATAAAGGCTTTAGATTGCAATAATGAATAAACAGATTGTTCTGATCTCACTTCATGTTCTTTCCTGGAATGGTTATTGCACGTTCAACACTGCTTCAAGAGCGCAAGTGGTCCACGAAACATTTGGTGATTTGCACTCCAGCTAGGTCATGCTCTTTAATTGGTTGGACTTCTTTTGACAGGCAAACTTGCCTGTTTTAGTGTGCTCTATAAAAACAATCTTGAAAAATAAGTGTACTTTGAAGACAACAATGCATATGGTATTTCATCAATTAATTGGAGTTTCTGTATTCGAATGGAAAGCTGATGAGATAATAAGAACAAAAGCTGATGGGAGGCAAGCTATAATAAGAACAAAGAGATTGTTTTATTTTGTGAATATATTTTTTGTATTTTTTTAATCAAGAAATTAAATAAAAAATAATTTTGAAAAAAATTATAATCTTATTGACTTCATAATTGTTTCACAGTATAATATGTTAGTTTGAGTTATCTAGTTTTAGATATGTTAATTGTATGTGATAGTTTTTTTTTTAATTTTATTTTTTAATATTAAATTGATTAAAAAATAAATTGCATGTTTTTTTTGCTTTTTTAGTGCTATTACTATCTTAAATAAGCTTTTATTTTTAGATTAGTGATTAATTTTGTGATTATATATTTTTATCATGTAATTAAAAAAAAATATATAAAAAATAAACTATTAAACTCAATGGAGTAATTAAAATTGTATTTAGAACTATAAAATTAATTAAATTAATTTAGTTTAAGTTAATTCTCATGTGATTTAGCTTGAAAGTTAAGTTAGATAAAAAGTTAGATAAAAAGTTAAGTTTATGAGGTCTCAATATTCCCTTGTTGAGTGGAGGTTAATAATATAATAAAAAATACTCTTAATATTATTTTTATATTTTAAAAAATTTATTCAACTTGTGAGGACTGAACTAGTAAAATGATTTATATTTTCTTTTTTGCTTTTTAATGTGACGTAATCTATGACATGAAAGTATACTTGTTGGATGTGATTTGGAAACAAATTGAAAAGTTGGGGTTAATGAGTTCATGAGTTATTAAAAAATTCAATCGGGTTAATTTATTTTTGCCATGTTTTCTGCAACTCATCTTACGTGAACTCATATTAAATGAGTTAAATAGTGTTATAAGGAATGAAAAAACAAATGTTGAAAATGAAAGGGTATGCTGGCTGTGGATGCAAATGTCAAAGATGTTCAAGTGTAGTTTATTATCCCATGATCGATTGAGACTTGGAAGTGTTTTTAATTGAGGTGTAAGTTACTTTTAAAAATAGTTTTTTTTACTTTAAAATATTAAAATAGTTTTTATTTTATTGTATTTAATTTTTTTTATCAGTAAGTTAAAACTATATGAAAAACTCTAATTTAATTTTAAGTTAAAAATACTTTTGAAGACTTATATATATATATATATATATAGCTTTTTAACTATTTAGGATGAGAGTCACCCTGTTTTCTTATCGATATTTTTTTCTTAAGTGGTATGTTTTTATTGATGAATTTACGATTATAGTGAGATTTAAAAAATATAAATCATATAGTAATATGATATTTTTTACCAGCATAATAATTGATGGAATGCCCGACAAAATAATTATGTTGATAAATTTATTTGTAATATGTAATTTATAACAAGATGATTGACCTTTCTCTTGCTCTCTTTCATTTCTTTTTATTTCTTATGCATTTGTTTTTTAACAAATAGCCACCCCTCCTTTACTCATTCTCAAAACAATTCAATCTCACACAACACATTTAGCCATCACAACATTTTATTTGTTATTTTTTATGTTTTGATTTAAATTTTATTGAGAATTCTCCACCTTTAATAAAAAAATTTATCATTTTTTTATTTGAACACAATTTTTAAATGTATTTTTTTTTGCATCTTTTTATAGTATATGTATTTTTTAAAAAAAAATATCATGAAAAATTTTATACATTTTAATTATAAATATTTCCAAGTATAAAAAAATAAAAAATAATTTAATGTTTTACATTGCTATTATTCATTTTTTTTTATTTTAAAAACAATGAAAAACTTGAGAAGAGAAAACTATGGAGAATATTTAAAATGTTTTTTTCAAACTCAATACAAATTTAAGAAACTTAAAAAATTAGTTTTTATTTTCTAGAAATATTATATTTGACTAGAAGTTCAAATTTTTATAAAGTCCAATGTCATTTGTAAGATTTATGTTTTGGCCCAACACTTCTAAGTCTAAAATTCAACATAAACTCAACCCAATTAACCTAAATATTTAAAGAAAAGGTTATTAGAATTTATTTTTATCTCTTTTGTGACTTCCTCTCAACAAGTAAGTATCCTTATCTTTTGCTATTTTTTACTAATTAAGAGATTGATTATGGAAGTAAGCAATGTTTAGCTAGGTTTTTTATATTATTTTAATGATGGAAGGATTTAAGAGTTTAAATTGATGTTTTAGGGTGTCAATTGACTTAAAACGAACTGATTAGATATCTTGAATTTTAGGCTTGAAGATCAAATTGTGTATTTTGAGGTTTTGTAGTGTTGAAGATTGATAGATTGGAATTCTAAAAATCCCAATCAACTAGTTGATTGGTTGGCTAAATTGGTTGACTAGTTGTTGCCAGTCAAATGGCTCAATAGTTAGAGCTAATTATGTCTATTATGTTCAATTAGTTTGGGTTATGTTCAGGATCGATCATGTGAATTAATTCAACTTTATAATTATATTTTAGTCTCTAAACTTAGAGTTTTAATCTTTTATGTTATTTTTTTTGTTCAAGTTGTTTTTGAGTGTTTTCTATATTTGTTATAAGTTTTATTGATATTTCTCCTAATGATCTTCAATATTCTTTAATTCTACATCCGTTTGTTTTTTGCTTTTATTTTCTGGTAAGTGAGATAATCTTTTTAGTATGCATGTAATATATATATATATATATATATATATATATTATGATGAGTACAATTGATTAATTCTTGAATATTTATATATGTTTGCTTTATTATCCAAGTACTTATATATTCTTGGATTTACACTCGTATTTTGTTGAATTAAATTTTAAATTTTCTTTAATACAACATCATTTGTTTTGATAATGATGCAAATATCTATTATGTTTTAAAATAAGACTTGTTAGTAATTTCATACTAATAAAGAGTTGTTAGTTCATGTGCACATAATATTCTATATACCTAGCTAATGAGAAAGGTACTAGCTTGTGACGACTGATCTTCCTATAGTGATCACTTTCAAGTGTCATCTAATCTTTAATATGTATTCCACTACCTTATATTAATATGTTTAATATTTATACCCATAACAAGATATGTACGACTTGTAAATTATTAATATCTAAGATATATATTAAATGTTATTCCTTACTAAATTGGTTGAAGTCACATCTCTATTTTAATATTATTTAAGGTTCTTAACTTTTGTTACTAGGTCAATCTTTGATTTAAAGTTCCTGTTACTTTGTTTATTGGTATGCCTTGCTAACTATTGTAAGGTTTTTTTTTTAATTCAATATTTTAGACGCTTTACTATTACATTGTTTTATTTAAATTTGAATTTTAACAATGTAATAAGTATTATGAATTTTTTTTGTTTTTATTTGATGATAAGAAGTTTTTAAAGTATCATTTGATTTTATTGCTTTGAGGATCATTATCTTTTGAAAGACTATAAAATGTTGTTATTTTTTATATATATTTTGTTTTATAATTTATACGTTTTGAGGCTCGGCATAGATGGAGTGTCCTTACGACACCACTCCTGTATTGCCGATCATAAACTTAAGATTCAGGTCATGATAAAGGTGGTATCAGAGTCAGGTTTTATTAAAACCCTGTAACTTGGTTTCGTTAAAACCCCTGTAATACGTGGAACTTAGGATCCATCTTGTCTTGTTGCCATTTCTCTCAAAATTCTTTAATCTCATGTTTAATTTGTCTTCCTTAAACTCTTTTATAGTTATGTTGACATATTGCATTGTTTTAGAAAAATGCCATGAGCCAGACATGTAGTTAATATTGACCATGTTGGTAATTGTTGCATGTGTACGACATCGCAGTGATGATCGTCTAGATAATCTGGAATAGTGTGGGATTAAAGAAAAAGGAATTTTTGTCCTTTATTAATAACAGAAGAGAATGAGAGTCGTCACTTAGTATTTTGGTTATTAGAAACCCTAATTGGTCTCAGAGTCTAAAAAAATAAACTGATAGTGTAAATGGAAAGTACTATCACCTCTAAGACGCTTTACTTAAGTTAAGTTGTATTGTTTATTTGTTTTATATAAACTAAAAAAATATTGTGTTTTCTAACTGTTGGTCTATTTATGGTCAAAGAAAAGTTCTCTCCAATAAGAAAGTTCTTATCTTATTAGGTTAAAAACTTAATTGTTCTAATGTCAATATAAAAATAAATTGATCTTTTTATTTAATATTAGAAATATATCTCATGTATAAGTTCATAATCCCAAATACTAATAGCAAACAAAATAGATATTTTAGTGTTTTTTGAATTTAATACAGAAAATATTTTTTACATATAAGTTCATAATCTCACATATTAAAAAGAAACAAAATAAATTTGTTGATATTTTTGAAATATAGACCAAGTTCTCATTACTTTCATAAACTAGTTATTAAATCCAAAATACATGCAAATATATAAGACTATTCTTTTATGATTTTTTAATATGATAAAATATGCAAGTATAATTTATTTTTGAGAGACTTGGATATATGTAAATTAAAATATAAATTGTATTTTTTCAAGAAATGTTTTTTTTGTAGGAAGAACAGATTAATTTAATATCAAAAAAACACCTCACGTGTCAATCACAATTCCAAATATTAAATATGAAAGGATGAAAATATGGAGAACTCAAAATTAATTGAAAAAATGATTTGGTGACTAGACTAAGGTCTTGTTTTACAAAACACAAATAACATGTTATTTTAACCATGATGTCAATTCAAAATAAATAATTGCTTATCGACTTAAAACCAAAAAACACCAAACATCCATATAGATTTTATTAATGTAACCTATTTCATTCAAATTTCATGCTAAAAAAAATAAAATCAAAGTGTCCACACTCATGCTGCCACCGTCACTGGTGGCACGTAGATCCATGCGTCGTCATCAATTAAAGGTAAAAAAACTATTGGATCTGAAGTGGCTCTTCACCTCTCCCTTTCCCTGCCAACTATGTAGTTTTTTTGTTACCTATAAACAAAAAATATCTCAAACACGCAAAATCAGTTTATTTCCCTTTTTTTAAAGATCCACTTCTCTCTACAGTTTTCTTTTGGGGTCTCTAATGGTTTCTACCATAATGATTAATGGAGGAAGAGGTGGTTGACATCATGGTGAGTTGTTGTTGGTAGTCAGCTGAGGGAAAGGGGAAGCTTGATGGCTGTTTTGTTTTTGAATGGGAGACTGAAGGGACAAATCTGGTGGTGCTGATTCTAGTCGATGGATTTTCAGCGTGATCATGTTGTGAAGGACGCCACTGTTGGGGAAGGAGACACCATTGTTGTGGTGATGCTGGTGAAAGAAAATAGAGGGGAAGAAGCTGCCAATGTGGTGGAGATAGAGATAACGAGCGCTTTGGGAGAGTCAGATCACATTTGTTTTTGTTCTCCTTATTTTCAAAAAGAAGGTCCTATTTTTAGTTGTCGGTGGATGTTTTATTGACAATGGTAGGAGGTCAATGGAAGTTTTCTAAAAGGGGATCTACTGCCAAAAGGAGTTGCTACTGATGGGTGTTGGGAGGAGATGATGATTGGGCTTGCATGGGTATTGTAGATTGGAGGTAGGGGTGTTGGTGATGGTTGGGTTAGGAGAACGAGGACAATGGCCCGATGTTGTTAATATGTGAAGGATACTATTATAATTCAATTCCGGATTATTCTTTAAAAATTATTTTTTTAAATAAAAATAAAAAATAAAATAATAGCTAGTAACGTGAAGAAAGTAGGTTGAAAAATCAAGTTGTAATTTTAAAAGAAAATTCAAGGTCTAATTGTGCTCTATTATGCCTAAGAACGAATAAAAAAACAAATTTAAGGTCAAATTAAATAATTATTGGATGAATTTGCATAAAAATTAAGTTCAATGACATAATTAAATTTTTAATAGGTCAATTTGATTTAATCATAAGCCAAATTAAATTTTAATTATATTTAAAAATTAATTTGGATCCAATTGAAGGATTTAATTAAGTGTAAGGACTTAATTATACTTTAAATGAGTCAAGTTAATTTTATTTGGGGCTTAATTAGTGAAAAATTAAGTCCAAGGATGTAATTAAATTTTTAATAGGCCAATTTAATTTAATCATGGGCCAAATCAAATTTTAATTATATTTAAGAATTAATTTGGATCCAATTAAAGGATTTAATTAAGTGTAAGGATTTAATTATACTTTAAATGAGTCAATTTAATTTTATTTAGAGCTTAATTGGTGAAAAATTAAGTTTGAGAGCTTAATTTAGGCTTAATTGAAAAGATTTAAATGTCAAGAGAACAAATTTAATTTTTACCAATTTAATTGATTGAAATCAAGGGTAAAATTGCAAGAAAATTCAAATTTTAAGGTTAATCAGGGGTTTCAATTAAAAGCAATTGAAATAAGAAGGATTAAAATGAATTTTGACCAAAAACATAATTTTGGCACTGTTCATCTTCATCTTTAAATCCTTGAAATGGCTGGTTCGGATATCTACTTTGCAGCTATATTTAATACACTTAAAATCCACTAAATTTGTCAAAAATTGCACGAAACGGATCGCCAGGTATCCCTCTACATCAAGGTATGGTTGACACCGGTTCACTGGCAAATAAATGGATGTGGAACCTCCCCAAAGAGGCCAATTCAGGCAGCCTACAACTGTAAATTTGACAATTTGACAGTGCGTCATGCCTACTTTGAGCCAACAGTTGGGATCCTTTCATTTGAATCAAGGGCTGAATTTTTTTTCTAGAGTATATAAGATTTCCCTCTTCCACCACCTATTAATAGAGGTGGATTTATGACACGACGAAAAGATTGATGTCTTTTTCCAAGTGTAGGAGTGTCGAAGTAATAAATAACTTGACAAGACCGAGGTCAAAACACAGGGAGGTTCATTGTACAAATTATAAACAACAACAATAGTAACAATAACAATAATAATAATAATAATAGCAATAATAATACTAATAGTAATACTAGTAGTAGTAGTAATAATAATAATAAAGAAAAAAGAAGGAGAAGAAGAAGAAAAATATGAGAACTTTGAGATGAAATATTAATATAAAGATTAAACAATGATAATAACAAATGTCAAGGTTAGAGGTTCCACTAATGGTATGTCAAACAAGTATAATATAAAATCTTATTATTCAATTGGAAACCACATATAAAGGAGGTTTCAATCAGATTATAAATTGTTAACATGATTACATTAGTCATCTTATTCGATTAATACTAATACTTGTAAATCTCGTCAAGCATTCATGATTATAACTTATGTTAACAACAAATCAAGTTCCTTTCATAGCTCAAGTGTCGATTATACCATACAGTATAGGCTATGAAAGTGTCAAGCATTTGTTGTACCAAGTGTTATACAACATAAATCAAGATTAGTCATTTAACAAGCAAAGTATTAAATAGTGAACAAGATAACAAATATAAAACATGTTAGTATCAAACATTAAAGTCTATATTAAGTTTACATTATACTTATCCTTACACCATTAGTGTAACCTTTTCACCTTGACATAATAAAAGAAAGAAAAATTAATAAACAAAATAAGAACATAAATAAAATAAGAGTTAACAAAGCAAAGCAAAGGAAATGAAAAGTATAAACTTGATATTAATGAAAACAAAGCATAAACATTACAAACAATACAAAGAGAGAAAAGAAGAGCATGATCTTGATCTAGACACCAAGATGCCTAAATGCATGGCAAATGCCTCCTTTTATAGGCCAAAATTGGAAACTATTGATTTGATGACTAATTGATAAGTGGGTGGCCAACTCTTGACTTGGTGACAATCCTTATCTTCTTTTGTTTGCCCAAAACGTCATTGATAACATCAAAATTAGAGCCACTTGAAAACATAAAAGTTGTAAGCAATTGTCTCAGCTATCTTGTGTAAAACATTCAACTGATTTGGACTTCTAGAACTCCAGATATGACCAAAATACAGAACAATGCTCGTGCTAGAGGTGAGATTCGGGCTTCTTTATTGTTGCTACAATTTGAACTTGAAAATGACCTTTTTAGATCTTGAGCTCCATATAAAAGTTATAGGCCTATGTCTTACCTTTCCATCCATATAAAGTGGACCCAAATTTGAGATTTATAGCTCCAGATATGACCCAATTACCGAACAGTGTTCCGGTTTGGATTGCACCAACATCTCTTTTCTAAGTTTGACCATCTCTTTATCCTTACAATTTAAGTTCTTAAAGTCATCAATTAATCCTTTTATTTATATGATAGGCCTGTATTTAAAATGAACATTTACCACAAATTAAAGGTATCTTATATTTTTAGATATATTATTATAAAACATGCTTTAGTTAAGGAGTTATTGATACTTCAAGTGCAAAATGATGATATAAAACCATGATAAAAATACACTTTTAAGTAGTAATCAATTTGATGGCTTGAGGGAGGAGAAAATCGGGTTTAAAATCAACAAAAAACTATTTTTTTCTACCAATTTTTGCAAATTTTCTTCTTTCTCTCTCCACCGTGGCCTTCAGCCACCACCACTCACCATTAGTCATTCTACCATCAGCTCCACCATAGGAAGCCCACTTAACCACTAGCTGACTACCAAGAGCCACCATCGGTTTCTTCCTTCTTTCTTCTTCTTCCAGCTGCACCCGCTGCAGCTAACTCCAGCACTGGCTTTAGGTTATCTTCCCCTGCTAGCTAGCCATAACCGCCACGCTAGGTGGTTTGCCACCCTTCCCCTGCTCCTTCGTCTTCCCTGTGGAGTTCCACTGTTCATGTAGTGTTTTTTTAAGTCTAAAAATCTTCAAAAAAAAAATCATTTCAAAAAATTATAATTTTCTTGCATATTCTTTTTTTTATACCAATTTTGCATAATATCGTGTTGTATTTACATTGTAAAATACAAATTCAGTATTAAAATAACTAGTTTCCTCCAAAATTATAAAAAATTCTAAATATTTTTTTAAAAAATAAATTTTGTTGCATACGGCCAAATCCAGAAATTCTTCCAAGCATGTTTTTTTATAAAAAAACAAAATTGCATCTTTTTCATGTTTTTTTTTAAATCCAAAAATGGATATCATAACTAGTTTATGATTATCCATTAGGATTTGGCCAACATTTCAAAAAAAATTTCAATCCTTTTTTTAGAATCTATATGTAGACTTTAATATTTATAGGGTGTAAAATTACACAATAAAGTATACTCCGAGGTACTAAATATACTAGATGTAAATAAATGCGATGCTAAAATTCAGACTTTAAAACGGTTAGGATTTAACCTGATAAGTTAGAGACTCTCTCATGAAGAGAGATTGACATGACTAAAAGATTGATGTCTTTTTCCAAGTGTAGGAGTGTCGAAGTAATAAATAACCCGGCAAGACCGGGGTCAAACCACAGGGAGGTTAATTGTACAAATTATAAACAACAACAATAGTAACAATAACAATAATAATAATAATAATAACAATAATAATACTAATAATAATAATACTAGTAGTAGTAGTTGTAGTAGTAGTAGTAATAGTAGTACTAGTAATAATAATAATAATAAAAAGAAGAAGAAGAAGAAGAAAAGTTGATGACAACTATGAGATGAAAAATTAACGTAAGGATCAAACAATAATAACAAACAATGTCAAGTTTAGATGATCCACTAATGATATAACAAACAAGTATAATATAAACTCTTATTATTCAATTGGAAACCACACACAAAAGAGGTTCCAATCAGATTATATATTGTTAACATGATTACATTAGTCATCTTATTCGATTAATACTAATACTTGTAAATTTCATCAAGCATTCATGATTATAACTTATGTTAACAACAAATCAAGTTCCTTTTGTAGCTCAGGTGTCGGTTATATCATACAGTATGGACTATGAAAGTGCCACGTATTTGATGTATCAAGTGTTATACAACATAAATCAAGATTAGTCATTTAACAAGCAAAGTATTAAAGAGTGAACAAGATAACAAATATAAAACATGTTACTATCAAACATTAAAGTCCATATTAAGTTTATAATATACTTATTCTTACACCATTAGTGTAACCTTCTCACCTTAATATAATAAACTTAGCTAGACATAATGAAAGAAAAAAAAAACAAAATAAGAACATAAATAAGATAAGAGTTACCAAAGCAAAGGAAAGGAATTGAAAGACATAAACTTTATATTAATGAAAGCAAAGCATAAACATTACAAAAAGTACAAAGAGAAAAAAAAAGAGCATGATCTTGATCTGGACACCAAGATGCCTAAATACATGGCAAATACCTCCTTTTATAGGCTAAAATTGGGAACTATTGATTTGATGAGTAGTGGCCAACTTTTGACTTGGTGATAATCCTTATCTTCTTTTGTCTGCTCAAAACATCATTAATAACGTCAAAATTGGAGTCACTTGAAACATGAAAATTGTAGGAAATTGTCTCAGTCTTGTGTAATAAATTTAGCTCATTTTGACTTCTAAAATTTCAGATATGGGCAAAATACTGAACAGTGCGTAGGCTGGAGGACAGATTCGGGCTTCTTTGTTATTAGAACAATTTAGACTTGAAAATGACCTTTTTAGATCTTGGGCTCCATATAAAAGTTGTAGGCCTATGTCTTACCTTTTCATCCATGTAAAGTAAACCTAAATCTGAGATCTATAGCTCCAGATATGACCTAATTACTTAACAGTGTTCCGGTTTGGATTGCATCAACATCTCTTTTCTAAGTTTAGCCATCTCTTTATCCTTTCAAATCCAGTTCTTAAATTCATCAATCAATCCTTTCATTTATATGATAGGCCTGCATTTAAAATAAACATTTACCACAAACTAAAGGTATCTTATATTGTTAGATATATTATTATAAAACATGCTTTAGTTAAAGAGTTATTGATACTTCAAGTGTAAAATGATGATATAAAACCTTGATAAAAATATACTTTTAAGTATCAATCAGAGATCTGCCTTGAACCTTAAAAAAAAGCAACGAATAGAAACCCAACTAAGAAAAATAATAATCAAATAACAATGCAACTTACTTTAGGTATGGTGTACTGGGGGTGATGTGTCTTCTCCTTACACAACCAGTCCCTTACTCAAACTCTCACAAACCATAGGTTCCTAGTAACCATAATACTAGGTAGCGACTCCAAAAATTAATCATAATTTTTCAACACACAATACCCCTTATTAGGAGGCACGACAAGAGCTTTCACCATCACCAGACGCTTGTGCACCCCGCAATAATAACAATAAAAAGAGATAAGGCCACTATATAAACTTGATTCATTGGAACCGAGTAATGAGTTTTGAAAACCTTAGAATCTAGCATCTTCAAGAACAATTAGGATTGAAGTATTTAGGCCTTCCTTAGTAAGATATTTTATTCTTACTTGTACAAGACCAATATAGATATACTTATAGTTTATATGTTTGTGTTTTGTAGGGATTTTTGATAAATGACTTGGATAGTTTCAAATGGTTTCATAAGCTGAATATTCTTTTCTTCAATTTTTATTATGGCATTGGTTTTAAAATGATTGAAAGATTAAGTTTGATAAATCTTTTTTTTACCTTTAAAATTTTCTAGTCATCAATTTTTTTTTAAATCTTCAATTGTAACTTCTTTACTATTTATATTTCTTTTTCAAAAGAATCAGATGTAAAAGAAGTTAAAATAAAAGTTGTTCTACAGAGAACAAAATCTATGGTTTAAAAAGATTATTTATAAAATAGACTGCATGTTGTATGGATTTACTACCCTATCATTATTCATCAACGGGACTTACATCATTCCATAGTATTCATCCATACTTTTAAGGTTCTCTCTTTAGTAGTACTCAATATTATTAGAAAATAATATAAATCATATCTTAAGACCTCACTTAATAGCTTAAGATATTAGGTTGAGATGGTTCTTTGACATAGTATTAAAACTTTAATGATTAAGTAGTCACAAATTTGAATCTCACAATCCTTATTTATTTGATAAAAAATTATGCACAAAGTAATGTGTGCTTGTGCAAGTTTCAAGTACAAAGAACTTTTCACTTGAGAAGGTGTGTTAGAAAATAATATAAATCATATCTTGAAACCTTACCTAACAACTTAAGTTAATAGGTTGATATGATTCATGTGTATGATGGGGTATTAAAGAATGAAGAAGAATTCAAACTTTGAATTTTAAGGATTTATAGAGCAGTTATAGCTCATGAGCCTTGTCATTTTATGGAAAAGAGTGGCTGAAGAGTAATTTCACCCAAATAAATTTAATGTGGTATTTTAAGTTGTATTCCACTCAAAATAATATGTATTGAATTGATAAAAAATATTGAAAGACTTGTATGGGGGGCTTGGAAAATTAATGAGAGATCCACGTGGGGTATTGGAAAATTTTTCAAGGAAGTGATGGGCTCAGGTGAGCTGTCTAACCCAATTAACGGTGAAAAATAAGCCAACACATATTGTCTATACAGATAGTAGTTGGGCTTAGGCATGCAGTTGAGTCCACGAGGGTGGTGGCCTATTGCCTAGTATCCTGACTGGGATGCATACCTATCACCCCAGCATAGGTGCTAGGCATGCCGACACCCATACTCTTTGGGCATTTAGATGCAGTTTGCTGCCTAGGTCCATGTTTCTTAGGTCATTAGGCTAAGGCAATAGTTTGGGCCCATGCTTTCAGAGAGTTTTAGTTTTTTTTTGGGTTTTTAGACCCATTAAATTTGGGTCTTTAGGGGGTTTTGAGCCCATTAAATTTTGATTCATCAGTATGTTTGCCATGAGTTATGCTTTTACTTGTTTATAGTTTTAAATATGTATAAACTATATTTTTTTCTTAGGCATATTTTATTTAACATGCTTTTATAATTTTATAATGATAAACTAAATATATAATCCAGACTAATTATTTTGGATTATAGTTTCTAAGTGAACCTTTTTCTTCGTATTTAAAAACTATAGGATAATTAGTATATTAAACATGGCATTCTTCTCTTGGCATAAATATGTGTTTCATTGTAGTCATTACTAGTAGTGTATCCTATAAAGTTTGTATTGTTAGGTCCAAGAATGAATCCGAAAGTCCTTAATAGCAAGGTCCTTCTATGGAAGTTTGAATTGAAATGCTAGAAACTTATCAATAATGTTATATTGATATTTTGTGCATGACATATGGTTTTTGCATGACGTTATGCAACAAAATGATAGTTCTATTATCTTAAGATTATATAATTATTAAAGTAGCAGCCCGAGATTATAGATTGCTTTTGTTGACATGAGTTGAGAAAAATTAGAAGGCTTAACCTATTGGTTCATACAACCCTTTCTATATATATGTAGGGCACTATAAAATAGTAATGATAGAGGTTCCCAGACAAGAGTATGACTATAATATGTCTTGTATGCAATATTTTCTATATAGGTACATTCTATAATAAGGTCGTTAAGTTGAGGGTAGATAATTAACCCGAAACTTGCAATGAAAAGTAGTGAACGAAGTAGTAGGAAGTGGTGCAGTGAAGGCATTTGCAAGTTAATCCTAAGAGGAAATAAAAAGAATTTGAATCTCCTTCTTTGTAACTCTATCTTAGACAAAATGATAATCAACCTTAACATGTTTTGTACAAGCATGAAAAATAGGATTCACAGACAAGTAAGTGGCACCAATGTTATCACACCAAATGATAGGAGTAGAAACAAAAAGAATTTGTAGATCTGTTAATAAATACTGAAACCAAATAACTTTATTAGTGCCATTGACTAGGCTTTGTACTTAACTTTTGTAAAAAAGCGAGCAACTGCACGTTGCTTACATGATTTCCATGAAATCTCTGTTTGACCAAAGAACATAAGATAACCACTCGTAGATTTGTGATCATCAACACTGCATGCCCAATCTACATTTGTAAAACCATGCAAGATAAAAAAAAGGACTACAAGTAATATATAGGCCATGTGATGTCGTACCTTTAAGATAATGCAATATATGTTTAATGGCAGCTCAATAAGAATTTGTAGGAATATGCATAAACTGACAAACTCTATTAAAAACAAAACAAATATTTGGGGGCATAAAAGTGAGATATTGAAAAGCACCTACAATTTGATGAAAGTGTGTAGCATCAAAAAATAAGGAATTTGGTAGAATGGTAGCTTTGGACGTAGAGATATAAGTATCAACAGGTTTACAAGATAACATACTAACCTGAGTGATGATGTTAAGTGTATATTTATTTGTCAAAGCATAAGAGATATGAGTATTAATAGGTTTATAAGATAACATACTAGTCCGAGTGACAATGTCAAGTGTATATTTATGTTGTCAAAGCATAAGACCCATACTAGTAGATTGAACCTCAATACCCAAAAAATAATGAATAGAACCCAAGTTGTAAAGCTTAAATTTCGAGCTCAATAATGTATGAGGCATTGAAAGAGAAGAGAGTTGCTACTTGTAGTAGAATATCATCAATGTAGACCAAAAGATACAAATATTAGTACCAATAAAGAAGATAAACGATGAGGTATCCATTTTAGAGCATGAAAACCAATAAATAACAAGAAATCATTCAAACGAGTGTACAAAGCTTGCAAAGCCTATTTTAAATCATATAGAAACTTATGCAATCGACATAAATGAAAGGGAAGAGTAGAATCAATAAAACTTGGAGGTTGTTTCATGTAGACCTCCTCATCAAGAACTCCATTAAGGAAGACATTATGGATATCAAGTTGTTGAATTTTTCAATCACACGAAATGACAATGGAGAAGATTAGTTTGACAATCACCTATTTAATAACAATACTAAAGGTTTCAGAATAATCAATACCTTCTTACTGAATGAAACCTTTAACAATTAGACGCGTTTTATACCTCTTGATGTTGGCATCAGATCGGCGTTTAATTTTATACACCTATCGACTCCCAATAACATTCATTAAAGGGTGAAATGACATTAAAGATCAAGTTCTGTTAATGTGTAAGGCTTGTATTTCCTCACACATAGCATTATACCACTAGAGATATTTTGTCTTTGTAAATTTTAACAAAATAACTTGGTGGGTGTTTGATAAATGAATGATAATTGGAGTTTATGTTCCTATAAGGTATAGAGGAATGACATAAACTTTGAGAAGGAATCATAGACATGCTCTGTAAGTGAAGGCTACTGTTGTGGAGGAAAGACACCATAAATAATAACTTGTAGGAGGCTAGCTAACTATGTTGCACCAGTGGTGAAGGAGAAGTCAGCGATAGTAGTTAGCCAACCCCTTATATATATATATATATATNTATATATATATATAGGATAATATACAATGGAGGTTACCATATAAAAATATAAGTATAATATTTTCTATATATAATATTTCTTATATAGGTACATCTTGGGGCCATGTTTCTTAGGTGATTGGGCTTAGACAATAGTTTGGACCCATGCTTTTTTAGGGAGATTTTTAGGCTTCTAAGAGGTTTTTAGACCCATTAAATTTTGGTTCATTAATATGCTTGCCATGAGTTATGCTTTTACTTGTTAATAGTTTTAAATATGGATAAACATGAGTTATGCCTTTACGTGTTAATAGTTTTAAATATGGATAAACTATAGTTAGTTTCTTCTTGGACATATTTTATTTAACATGCTTTCATAATTTTATAATGATAAACTAAATAATCCATACTAATTACAGTTTTTAAGTGAAAAACATTTTCTTCTTATTTAAAAACTATAGGATAATTAGTATTTTAGACATACATTCTTCTCTTGGCTTAAATACGCGTCTCATTCTAGTCACTACTGGTAGTGTATCCTATCAAGTTTGTATTGTTAGGTCCAAGAATGAATCCGGAGGTCCTTAATAGCAAGGTCCTTCCATGGAAGTTAGAACCGAAATGCCAGGAACTTGTTAACAACGTTATATTGATATTTGTGCGTAGCATATGGTTTTTGCTTGACGCTATGCAGCAAAATGGTAGTTCTGTTGTCCTGAGATTATATAATTATTGAAGTAGAAGTCCTACATTACAGATTGCTTCTTTTGACATGAAATTTTATTAACTCCTTTCTTAGATAATAAACTCAGATTGGCTTGGAAAGTAAACTTGGTAAAACTTGAATTTCAGCTCCAACCGAGTTTTGTTTTGAATTAATTTGAAATTAACTCCGTCAAACTCAAGTAAGATATAACTGGGTCAATTCCAAGATTTTTAATGTTTTTTTAGACAATGCTATTTTATTTAAAAACAAAACAAAACAAAACAAAACAAAGATGTTTTTGGTTGATCCAGCAAACACTTGAATAAAATACACAAAATTAACCATTATATTGCTGCTCCGATATGGTGATCTCATTTATTATGCTTCAAATCATTCAACCTGAAAGAACTCAGGAATGGAACTTCTGACATGTGAAGTTATTTCTAGGAGAATGGCTATCTCATCTTAATTTTATCTGACATAGTGGGTTTTCTTTTGATATCCTGAGCTGCAAGTATTATGGTAAGGAGCTTCATTTATGAGTCTTCCAGTGGTAGAAAGAACTGACTCACTGACAGCTAGTAAGTGCAATAATGTATTTGAAATATAATGCACCAAGTTTTATTGCTCTCCATCAAAGTGTGCCAAAGAAAACGACTGACTACAACAATACGTTGATTTGTTGATTGGTTTTATTTGGAGAAAATCTATCATCTTGACTGATAAATTAAGTTCGATAATCATGTCATGATCATGGCTTTTGGAAAGTTATTTGAGATTGTGATTTATTGTTTTTAATTATGTCTTATATATATATAAATGTTCCAATTTCATTAAAGTTTTGTCAAAGGCTGAGACCTCACTCTCTTGCCTGTGCAAGAGTATCATTGAGCTACAGGCTCATTGGTTATGGATGTTCTGTTGTTAATTGTGCAAAATACCAAATGACTTAATTATTTTTTTCCAGTTTAACTTGAAACCTAGCTCAAGTTGAGCTCTGAGTTGTGGGTTTTTTTAGTTATTCCGCCAAAACAAACCAGGTTTAACAACTATACTTTGTAAAAATAAAAAATAAAAAAAATTGGTAACTTGATGAAAGGGATAATCCCCCTGTATAATAAGAATGTACCTCATTGATGGAGCAATTAAATGCTAAGGTAGCAACACGGTGGTTCGTATTGGATGTTGTACCTACCTCATACCATTACTGATGCAGTTCTAGCCAGTACCGGTGGCGGCACCAATAAGTGATGGTAGATAAAGGAGATAATTAATTAAAGGATAGGAAAATTTCCATGGAGGAAACCCATAAATGCCTCCTTTTCTTGGTAAAGAAACTTGAAACTATGCTTTGCTAGCTAGGCCCATCTCTTGCACTGATCATATGCTTTTACACTAATTTCTGGTTATGCAAATACATTGGTTAATCAAGAGTGTCGTAAGAAACAGAATTTTTGCAATCCCATTTGTCAGGACTCATGTTTGTAGTTATTTTTCAAAAAACTTTTAGTGGGCACAACCAATTCATATCCTGGGTTGCCAGAACAATTCATCAATTGGTACTTGTTTATGTTTATATGTAGATTACTAGAGCAATGTCAGGCCAAATCTGAATTCGGGATTCTGCAGGACAGTGTCAATTTATGCTCCCCTCTCGTGATATCGCCTCTAGGTTAACCAAGCCCAGTGGTCATGCCCTAGCCAGTTATATCCTACAACGTGACTTGTCAAGATTTCAGTATAAATAAAGGAAATTAATGAGCATTTGATTTTTAAGACAATAAAAGGAAAAAAAACAGAAATATACGGTAGTGTAACTTTTTGTACATGTCATGTAATTTTCTTGAAGGAGTCTCCTGCCGATCAACAATGCATGCAGCATTTAAATATGTATATTATTGTTTTTCCTATGTTCTAATCCTGCTAGAGAAATATGTTCCAACATTGAAGAGGCTCATGAATCAGGTTGGCTTATCCAGTCTGCCTCGTCAGTTTTGTTTATCTAGCTATTTGGAATTGGATTGTATTCTGCATGTGGTTAGTATTCCAAGATAAAAATGATAAATACAGGAAAGACGGCATCGTGTTTAGATGAATAGATATAAATAAATATATTTTGGTATAATTTTAGAATATATTTGTGTACTTTTCATCTCTCAAACAATTAATTGGGTGTAGTAATGGAAAAATGTTCGATATTGCTTAAAGAAAAAAGATAAAAAAAGGGAAAAAAAGGTTTCAATACTGTAAAAAATTAAAATCAATGTAAATAAAACAAGATCACCTGAAGCCAGAGTCACTGATGACAGATTAATGTCTTAATTTGAACCCCATATAGTTTAAAAGTGATCATCAGCACATAAATATAATCCTATTTATTGGAAGGTTAATTATGAATGTATTATAATTATAATCTAGCAATTAATTATAATAGAAACGACAACATGTTTGATAGGACAACATTAACAGCTTTGAACTATGTAGTAAATAATTTGAAGACGAACTAATTATTTAATTAGAACAAAACTAAAAAGGAACTATATAGCCTTGACACCAGATTCTAAGTTACCGAATCACCAGCAGCTCTATAAGTCCAAGGCCAACCAAAAGCAGCAACCATCTAACAGCATTCTGTCTAGCCCCACTGTAGAATTTCCAATGATCATAAGGATCAGTTTCAGACAAACTCCCAGGAACACTGGTCACATAAATAAACCTTGGGGGTGGTGGTGCAAGAGGGGGTGGGGGTGCAAGAGGAGTACAATATGGAGTCTGAGGTGTCGATGGTGGTGGTGGAGAAGGAGGAGCCAGCTGGGCACATGGGTGGACACAAGGACATGATCCACACTTTATTCCAGCATCTGGTTCTCTGGGCACTAATGCTTGGTCTAACTTTTTTGTCACGCCAGCACTACGTACGGGAATAATAGTGCATCCCATGAAGGAAAGAAGAGAGAAGAGAAGAAGTTGGTGAGGACTGATCATTTGATGCATGGACGATGACATTTTCATGTTGAGAGAGAGAAAAAGAGAGAAGATGAGTTTTCGAGAGGAGTGTAGGGTTATAAAATAAAGGGAGCTTTTTGCATAAAGATAAGCACAAACGGGTTAGGTCATTTAGTTATTTTGGAAAATGCTGAGAGTGAGATATGATAAGATCATTTCAATGGATTGCAATGTTTTGAAAGCGAAATGCATGTGGAGGAAGTGTTAGGGGTCATGCGTGTCTTAATTTTATCGAGTGCTGGTTCAGTAGTGCATGATAAGCGAGTCCATTTTTTATTTATTTTTATCTTTGTTATAAATTTAATAAAAGATATTATGAAAAATTTAAATAAAATTGATGGTGTATGCACTAGCTAGTTTGATTATATGTGACCTAGGTCTTGTGGAGGTATAAAATCAAATATGAATCTAATGTGTTTATTATTTGTTAAAAATGGTTAAATTATTATAATAATTATCATAACCCAATTATGGGTTATTTTCTAAAAATTAATTTTCTTTTCACAAATAAAAATCAAATAAAGATTGACAACGTGGAGAAAATAGGCTGGGAAGTCAAGCTGTAATTTTTAAATATAATTCAAGGCCTAATTGTACCCTTTTAATCCCAAAAATAGAGAAAACAATGCAAATTCAAGGTCAAAATTAAATGATTATTGGACGAATTTGTATAAACATTAAGTCTAAGAACATAATTAAATTTTTAATAGGCCAATTTGATTTAATCTTAGGCCAAATTAAATTTTTATTATGCTTAAGAATTAATTTGGGTCCAATTGAAGGATTTAATTAAGTGCAAAGGCTTAATTATACTTTAAATGGGTCAAATTAATTTTATTTGGGGCTTAATTAGTAAAAAACTAAGTCCAAGGACATAATTAAATTTTTAATAGGCCAATTTGATTCAATCATGGGCCAAATTAAATTTTAATTATGTTTAAGAATTAATTTGGGTCCAATTGAAGGATTGAATTAAGTGCAAAGACTTAATTATACTTTAAATGGGTCAAATTAATTTAATTTGGGGCTTAATTGGTGAAAAATTAAGTTTGGAAACTTAATTTAAGCTTAATTGAGAAGATTGAATTTTTAGGAGATCAAATTTAATTTTGACTAAGTAATTGATTGAAATCAAGGGCAAAAATGCAAGAAAATTGAAGTTTTGGGGTCAATTAGGAACTAAATTGGAAAAGTCTGAGACCAAGGACCGTTATGCCATAGGCGACCGTTTTGGGGTCAATTAAGAGTCAATTAGGGGTTCAATTGAAAAAAATTAAAAGAAAAAGGAATCAATTGAAATTTTGTAAAAATCCCTATTTCAGTCCAAAACGGCGTTGTTTTATCAAAAAAACCTTAAAAAATTGGTATAGTCATCCCTTTTGTAGATCCATTTAATGCACTAAACATCCACCAAATTTAACCAAACTTGCACGAAAATGATCATTTGCAATTTCTCTACATCATGGTGTGAATAGTTTAGTTGGAATGATAACCTATCAGCATAGAATCTAGCCTAAACATGCCAACTCAGGCAGCTTTTTCAGCAGATTTGACTCCCTCGCGCCAGGTAACTTCTCTCTTCTTCTTCCTCCCTTTCCCTTCTTCACGCCACTGCATGAATAGTAGGCATGGATTATAATTCACATTCTACTATTCACATGAACAGTGGATGTTGGGTTAGGCCGTATCTGGCTTAGCTTAAAATTTTGGGTTGGGTCTGACCCAACCCTAAATAATAAATAAAAAGTGTTAGGCCAAGTTCAACCCAATCACTTCGTGCTGAGGTTGCCCTAACAATTTTGGGCAAAGACCAGCTCGATCTTTACAATGTCTAAGCTTGGCCCAAATTAGCTGGGCAGGCCTAGCCCATGAAGATTTTTTTATTTTTTATTTTATTTATTTTAATAATATATTATATTAGTAAAAAAAATGAAAAAGTTCAAAAAAAATTTGAAAAGTCCTTTTGAAAAATATGTGATTTTCTCAAATATTTTTCTATCAATTTTACATAATATTAGGTTGTATATTTACATTGTAAAATACAAATCCAGTATTAAAATATTGATTTTCTCTGAAAAGTCCTTTTGAAAAATTTATGATTTTCTCAAACATTTTTCTATCAATTTTACATAATATCGAGTTGTATATTTACGTTGTAAAATACAAATCTGGTATTAAAATACTGATTTTCTCCAAGAAAAACTTCTTTTCCAATTCTCCTTGGGATCCAAATGTAAACTTTAATATTTGTAGGTATAAAATTACATGAAAAATATAACCCTGAAGTATTAAAGATACAAAGTGTAAATAAATGTGATGTTAATATTGAGACTTTAGAGCGATTAAGATTTAACCTGATAAAGGAAGGACTCTCTCATGAAGAAAGATCTACCTTGAGCTTTAGAAAAGACCAACAAATAAAAACATTACTTAAAAAAACAATCAAATAACAATGCAGCTTACCCTAGGTAGGGTGCACTAGGGGTGATAAGTCTTTCCCTTACACAATCAGTCCCCTACTTAGACTCTCGTAGACTATAGGTTCCTAGTAACCGTAACACTAGGTGGCGACTCTAAAAAAATAATCATAATTTTTCAACACATAATACCCATTATCAGGAAGCACGACAAGAGCCTCTGCCGTTGCCAGACGATGCTCGCACACCCCGCGATAATAATTTTAATGTTTTATATAGATATACTGAGGATATATACTCTATATATTTGGCAATATATTATTTACTGACTTAAGAGGGAGATACATATCCTTAATTTATTTGATTATCCTAAATGATTTTGATGTCGTGCACGTATATAATTGGAGATTTGTTATCTTGGCATATATACACGGACACATCTATGTCATGCATGTATGAAGGGGTTAAACAGGTTAAAGGACGTTTGCTATTTATATACTAATAAAGTGAGAAATATTATTATTACTTGAATTTTTTGTCATTATCACAAATAAAAGAAAGGTTTTTTATTGAATAAAAATTATGGTTTTGATAGCATGTTTACGTGGGTAGACTCCAGATTAATTGTCATGGTTCAAAACCACGACAAAATTATATTTGATGACATGATTCACAACCACAATATTTAGTTAAATTTCACGTTTTAGAACCGTGAAATTATTGAAATGTTAGTATTTTTAAATAGTGAATTCTCAAACTGTTCAATTTCTCCAAAACCTTTTTTTATTTCTTGCGCGAATTACCCAATTTATCCCCTACATAGTACCATGTCATTGAGCTAGGGATGATCTTGCTTGAACCTAACTACTAGGTCTATTGATGTCCATTGCTTTTTTACATGATTGGTGCTTAGTAACAAATCAAGTTGATTTTTTTTTAAAAAAAAAAACTAAAAACAATGTTAAAGCACTACTAACATGTTTTAAAGCAAAAGAAAATTTTGTGAAATAGTTATTGACCTTAATGTCAAAGGAAGAAGAAAAATTGAAAAATCAAAATCAAAGTCCTTAACTTAATCTGAGTTGGTGTTGTAACCCATTTTGGAATCCCCATAAAAATAAGAATAAATAATTAATAATTAAAAAAAAAGAAAAAAAGAAAAGAAAAAAAAAGATTAGAACAGTGTTTTGAATTACATTGTTCCTCTTTCTTCTTCCCCTGGACGTGCAGCACGGGAAGAAAGAAAAAGGTTTGTTTTCTTCTTTAATTTTGCTGCATCTCTCTCTTGTTGCATGCCCTGCCAAAACTGACGAAGCCACGCTTGGCCAGCTGCGCCCACCGACCGACCACCCGCCGCGTGCCCTGCAAAAACCAAGGGAGTCGCGACCACTGGCCGACCAACCGCCACATGCCCTGCTCCCCATGCGCAACAGTAAAGAGCCCCGCTCCTTGGCTATATAAATAGCACCCAAAAACACAAAAAGAGAGGGAGGAAGGAGGAAAAGCTTTTGGAAAATTGAATGAGGGAGAGAAGTATGAACGAGAGAACACAGAGAAGGGAAGGAAAGGATTTCTAAAATAGAGTAAGGGAAATACAAACGTAAGAGCACTGCCCACGCCATCATCATCCTTGCAGCTCATTCTCTCCCCATCCCAGCACTGCACAACGAAAAGGAAAAAATACAATGAGACAATGAGGGGACGACCGAAAGGAGAGACCATCGTACATAGAAGAGGACGAACAGCTGACAGAAGGAAACACTAGAGATCAAGAGGAGAAGAACCAAATGAAAACAGAGGGAACAAAAGAAACCAAGAGAAGAAGCAACGCCTCTGCACAGGGAAGAAGAAGAAAGAGTAGCTGCTGTAATTGGGCTCCCCAGCCACCACCGCAGCAACGCCACCACCCAAACCGGCCGCCAGCACCACCACCAGCATCACTAGGAATGTTGCCATCGTCGTCAACATCGTTTTTGCCACCAGGTTTGTCCACCCCCTCTCGTCGTTGTGCCTGCACCATTTTCTCGCATTTTACTGTTGAAGTGAAACATAATTCAGAACCGTGAAATGCCATTGTTACTATTCATGTGAATAGTGAAATTTACAAAACAATTATAAAATAAAAATTTTATTTACAAAACAATTATAAAATAACAATTCTTCAAAAATTATTTTAAAAAATCTGTGTATTTTGATCAATATTGATTTGTATTTTTATATTATAAAAATATAAATTCAATATTAAAATACTCGATTTTTGTTAAGTCATCAAAAAATATAAAAATAAAAATGTTTTGTTTTCATGCATGCAGTCTAGTCTCTCCAATATATATATATATAAAAATCTCATCACATCATATTTTCATACAACAAAGAAAATCCCAAAAAATATATGTATTAGCATGCATTTTGGCTTTAATAACTGGTTTATTCAAGTCATGAGAACTAGACCAATATTTAAAAAATTACAAAAATATTATTTTGTTTTCTTTTAATATTTGAGGTTACGATCTTATACGTAAGATGTATTTGAATATTAAGTGGAAAACTCGCCACGACGCCGCACACGTGTGACAAAATGGCGACTACACTAGGGACCTTGTGGACTAAACTTTCTTTTTATCTGATTTATTTTTGTTTATTGTGTGTTGATTTTTAATATGTCTCCTCTTTTGTTATCTGCTTATATGCTTTAAATTTTTTACATATATTGTTCATGCATTGTATAAAATTATTTCATGTATTACATACGTTGATTTTAAGAAGCACACACAAGCTTTAAGTTAAGTGAGGGATTAACAATTTGCCCTATGACTATTGATCAGGGTTTAGATGCGTGAAACACACAACTCATATCTGAGTGCCAGCTTGGTAATGGTGGGCATACGTGCCTTAACTGTTCCTTACAATGCCCCTATACTATCTTTACGAAGAACGTCATTAGGCAGATATGAGACCCTTCAAGACCAGATAGAAAGCCTACCCAGTCTCACTTAATAAATAGAGCTTACCCTTAGGTGGATATGTATCTTACTTTCATTTGTATCATGATTAATAATGTTAAATTCATCAATCCTGGTTTTGAGTTAAAATCATGGCTAAGTACCTATCTTTCCAAGAATTTGGGCAAGAATCTGAGTTGACTTAGGTAGCTGAAAGAAAATGTCCAAGAATCAATGCTAGTGGGTTGCCTTGCATTACCAATATAAATCACATGGTAAATGACTTAGGAAAGTTATTGTTTGTTATGGAATATGTTGATGAGACTCTTTTTGAAAGTCAATATAGGAGAATTGCATAAGTAATGAGGTTACTCGTACAAGTAGCAGCAATCAAAGCCTTACTTAATCTTTAGGATCCTAGTTATCGGTGTTTTACCTTCAGGAACATTGATAACACCGACCTTAGAGGAATACAATAGGATTCTAGATTTTCCAAATAACAGCCATAAGATCTACCTTAGGTGAAAAATTAAAGACATAACTTTGAAGGTAGTTAGTTTATTAGGCCTAGGAAAGATTAGCCAATGTAGAGTCGCCAAATGGGATTAAAGCCCGAATGAAGAAAAATACTGAAGAAGGCAAGTTAGGAGATGAATGACATAGGTTGGTGGTCATCACTATCTTTAGACTAATATTGTTCCCATCTAAAATCAGAGTCATCAGTTTAGAAGCTGTAAATGTCTTCATAAAATATGAGCATAACCGGATCAATACCTTTTCATCCATTATGGGAAAAACCATGTTATCACTCAACCCTTGCATAATGCATGGAAAAGGATCCATGAGATGTTGCATTCCTATGTTGTATTTATAGATTATCAGTTGTATCGAAACACTGAGGGACATCTTTAACAACTTCTAGTGGTTTGATTTGCGACTATTAAAAGTTATCACAGATGAAACTTGGAAGAATTAGGATGAGAAAGTATGGATAGATAAATATACAACATTGCCAAGGAGTAACTTCAAATGGAAAGGACCATGGATGAACAACGTCATCTGCACAATGAGTTATGGAAGCAAGATTTGGGTTCCCTTGACCGGTGTAACCAAATACATCAGTTATGTACCCATACTTGTAACAAGGTAGTTGGATGGAATGTATTACATACCAAGAACTCTAGGTTTAGCCGACTTTATAAGTTTGTTTAAACACCAACCTTTCCTTAAAGAGATGGAACTTATCCGACAAGACTAAGAAAGACCTGGATGGTAAAAAGGAAAGAACAAAGCAGTTTTGAAACATCATTCAGCCAAAATTATATGTTTGGAGGAATAATGAGCTTTCTAAAATGAGAGGTTTTGCAACACCAAAACATTCAGAATCAATAATAGAGCAATCAAAAAGGAAAAGGACTTATAATGAAGAAGAGTTAAGAAACATAGTCTTAGATCCAAAGTCCATCACACCCGGTCCAGATCAAGGATGGACAACAAAGAAAGAGCTCATTTAGAGTCACATTATCAGACTGAGTTGGAATTTGTAAAAAATAAAGTTCATTAAGTACACTGGTTTTGAATGCCCAAACTCTCATCTTCGATCCTGCTACAACAAAATAGTGGAAGTAATCCGTGATGATAAATTGCTAATCTATTTCTTTTAAGATAGCCTAGAAAGATATGTTTTGAGCTGATATATGAGGTTAGACAACATCAGGATCAGGAGTTGGAGAGATTTGGTGGAGGCTTTCCTTAAGTAGTACAAGTTTAACTTAGAAATCGCTTCAGATTGAATAAGTCTAATGTCAATGGACAAGAGGAGCCAAGAGTCAGTAAGGGCCTATGCACAGAGATGGAGGGATGAGGCAACACATGTCCAACCTTCTTTAATAAAAGCTGAGATGGTGACCTTGTTTGCTAATACCTTCAAGGCACTTTATTATGAGCATTTTATGGGTAGCTTATCTCAGCATTTCTAAGATGTGGTGCACATAACTGAAAGGATAGAGCAAAGGATTAAAGCTGGGCGTATAGCGGAGCCGTTGGAGAAGAAAGGTTTTATGAGAAAAAAAAAGGAAGATGATATCAATAGCTTGGAAGGTGAATTCAAAGGCAAAAATGTAGATTCTTATAATCCAAAAGTACCTACCTCCCAATTCACCCACATGAACATTAGCCAACCTTTTTCCCCTAATCAAACAAATAAACAGTCAAACAACCAAAACAACCACCAAAGACTAAGTACAAGATATACTCCAAAACAACTGCCACCATTACCTATGCCTTTGAAGGACATGTGTGCCAAACTATTGAGTACTGGACACATAGCTCTTATCCCTGCACTACCATTTTAACCACCATTCCTAATTTGGTATAAGCCTGAGTTGACTTGCGAGTACTATATGGGTAATCTCAGGCATGAGATTGAAACCTGCTACACTTTCAAAAAGAGGTTTTTGGAGCTTATTAAGATAGGATGGGTATCCCTCGAAGACATGCTCAATGTTAATTCAAACCCTTTACCTAAACACACCCCAAGTAGTAGTGGAATAGGCATGATAGAAGTTGGAAATCAATGTAAGGCATTGAAGGTGTCCATAAAGAAGTTGTACAACATGTTGGTACAATCAAGAGAGCTATTTAGATGAATATAATTACTATGAATTCCATGGAAGAGATGGACATCATACTGAGGATTGCATTGAGTTTTGCAAAAAGATTGTAAAAATGCTGAAAATAGGGGACTTAATGATTGAAACCACAGAGAGTAGAGGTGAGGTGAGTATGATGGAAGGTCAAGATGATATGATAAAAGTATGTAGGGTCCAACAAACAACTAATAGGCCACCAAGGAGGCTAATCTTGGTTAAACCTTCCTGCACAAAAGGAAATCACAATGCCATGCCTTATAATCACGGTTATGCCTCCAACATTCAAACTCCTCTTTCTTTTTTCCAAAATAAGGTTAGTGGTTTGACTTAGAGTGGTCATTGCTTTACACACAAAGGGTTGAGAAAGACAAAGGGCAAAAAAGTAGTAGATCTTGACAAAACACTAGAAGTTAACAAGTCAATAATAAAAGAGGAGTCAAATGAGTTTTTGAAGTTGATCAAGCATAATGAATATTGCATAGTAGATCAACTAAAAAAAAACTCTAGCTAGGATCTCCCTTATGTCCTTGATACTCAGCTCTAAGCTGCACTGAAATGCCTTGCAAAAGGTATTGAATAAGGCGTATGTGCCCCAAGACATTGAACACAAAACCATGGAGCATCTGTTGGGAGGATCCTCACAACTAATTACCTCTACTTCAAGGTTGATGAGCTTGATGTTGAAGGTACCAGACACAATAAGCCCTTATACATTACTGTTAGGTGCAAAGATTGCCTCATAGGAAAAGTATTCATCGATAATGGCTTGGCTCTCAACGTGTTGCCAAGATACATTCTAAAAGAAAGGCCAATTGATGAATCTCATATGAAGCCAAATATTATGATGTCCAGAGCATATGACGGCTCACCTAGGCTAATAATTAATACTTCTATAGCTATATATAGGGCCACTAATGTTCTTAGTGATGCTTCAAGTTATGGATATCCACCCTTCCTATATTAAGTTGTTAGGAAGACCTTAGATTCATGTAGTGGGGGCAGTAACTTCATCATTACTTGAAGTATATCATGAATGAGATGTTGGTAACCGTCAAAGCCTAGGAAACAGTATCCATGCTAAAGAATATGGATGTACCTTTAATCAAGGTGAAGGATTGCAATTATAACAATATCCATCCTTTTAAGATTATGAACACTAATTGGGTGCCTGAGAACACAATACTAAGAAGGCCAATGATCTCAGATGTAGTAAGGATGATAGCTCAATGCTTCTTGGAACACGGGATTCCATTTTAGTATAACCTTATCACCGGAGTATTAGAATGAATTAATCTAACAAAGATGAAATGTGTTGACCAAAGATTTGGGTTGGGGTATAAACCTAACAACGAGAATCATCTGTGGGCTGCTAGCTAGAGGAGGGAAAGACGAATGACTAGAATTAAAGGAAGAGGACCTAAAGAAGAAATGCTAGAAATCCCTCCCCTTGTAGTGTCATTCCCAAAAGCTACATATGTAATGCAACCCAATAAAGGAGCAGAAAGCCTTGGTCAAGAACTACCAAATATGAACATAAATACCTTAGGGAAAAATAAGGTGGATGAAGATGACATGGAAACAGTAGCGGGAAAGAAAGATGAAGCGCTACCACAACTAATGATCCACACACTAGAAGAAGTCTCCACCAAGACCTTTATGCTCAATTTGGCTCAAGGTAAGAAATTTCAGAACTGGGTAACCCAAGAAGCTTCGATAGTTTTCAAAATAATTCCTGAAAGTAGATCTCCTACAATATCACACATAATTAGAATCAAGAATAAATGGCCAAACTTGAACGAACATGTGATAACTATGAAAGAAGAAGAGTGGGATGAAAGCAATATTAGTGAATTCACTAAGCTAGGGGAAAAACAAGAATAGACTTGGAAGCCCGCCAAAGAAGAACTCGAAATCATTAATGTGGGTAGTGATCAGCTTAAGAAAGAGTTAAAAACAAGTATCTTAATTACTTCTAAACAAAGGACGGAAATGATCGTCCTATTACAAGAATATTCATATATCTTTGCTCGGTCCTATGAAGATATGTTTGGTTTGGATACAAATATTAGGGTACACAAGATACCATTGAAAGAAGGTTGTAAACCAGTCAAGCAGAAGCTGAGAAGGGCCCACCTAGATATCTGGATCAAGGTTAAGGTAGAACTCGAGAAGTAGTAGGATGCTGGCTTTCTAGAAATAGTAAGATATCCACAATGGGTATCTAACATTGTTGTGGTGCCTAAGAAGAAGGGGAAGATTAGAGTTCATGTGGACTTCTAAAATTTAAATAGAGTTAAACCTAAGGATGATTTTCCTCTACCACATATAGATGTTTTGGTGGATAACGTGCCTAAAGTTCCATATATTTCTTTATGGATGGTTTTTTAGGATACAACCAGATAAAAATAGCTCTAGAGGATAAGATAAAAACAACTTTTGTCACACCTTGGGGAACATACTGCTACGAGGTCATGCCATTTGGTTTGAAGAATGCAAGAGCAACTGATCAAAGAGCAATGGTGACTCTATTCCATGATATGATGCACAAGGAAATTGAGATGTATGTCGATGATATGATTGCTAATCTAAAAAGGGAGAAGATTATGTTGAGGTTTTGAGGGATATGATTGCTAATCTAAAAAGGGAGAAGATTATGTTGAGGTTTTGAGGAAGTTATTTGAAGAGGTTGAGGAAGTATGAATTAAGGCTCAATCCTGCAAAATGTTAATTCGAAGTTAAATCAGATAAGTTATTGGGATTTATGGTAGGTGATAGAGGTATAGAGGTGGATCTAGATAAAATAAAGGTCATTCAAGTTATGTCATCCCCCTATGACGAAGAAAGAAGTAAGAGGATTCTTGAGAAAATTAAATTATATTGCTCTGTTTATAGCAATATTAATAACAACATGTGAACCTATATTCTGATTATCAACGAAAAAGAATCTTGGAACTTGGAATGAGGAGTGTGAGGAGGCATTTAATAAAATCAAACATTATTTACAAAATCCACCTTTATTGGTTCCTCCGGTATTAGGAAAACCTTTGGTATTATATCTAATAGTAATTAAAGCAGCCATGAGATGTGTATTGGGTCAGCATGATGAAACCAAAAAGAAGGAAAGAGCTATTTATTACCTAAGTAAGAAACTCACCAAATATGAGTCTAAATACACTGAGATAGAAAGGCTTTGTTGTGCACTAGTGTGGGTGGCAAAGAGATTATGACATTATATGTTATACTATACCACTTTGTTGATTTCAAAAGTGGATCATTTAAGGTCTATTTGTAACAAGCCCTTTCTCTCAAGCCAAATTGCAAGGTGGCAAGTTTTATTAGCAAAATATGACATAGTGTGTATGACAAGGAAATCCATAAAAAGAAGTGTAACTATGGACTATCAGGCTGATAATATTGTTGAAGATTACGAACCTTTCGATTTTGATTTCCCCGATGAAGATATATTGTTCATAGAGAAAAAGGAGGAAAAAAAAATTGGTGGACCATGTTTTTTTGACAAAGCAATAAATGTATATGGTAACGAGGTCAGGACGGTAATAATCTCTCCCAATAAGAAATAATATCCAGTTTCAATTAAAACACATTTCTAGTGCGCCAACAATATAGCTGAGTATGAAGCTGGTATCCTTAGTTTAGAAGCTGCATTAGAGCTAAAGATAAAAAAGGGGATAGATGTATATGGAAATTCAAATGTTGATTATATGTCTGGTTGAGGGGGATGGTAAACCAAGGAAGAAAAGTTAAGGTCATACCATGAATACCTATCTACACTAGCAAAGGAATTTGAAGAGATTAAAATCACCCATCCAAAAAGAGAAGGGAATCATGGTACGGATGTTTGGGCCACGCTAGTGGCTATAACTACCATTGATCTCAAGTATAATCTACAACTAGTACACATTGATAATAGAAATGATCCAAATCACTATTGCTTAATTAAAGGAGAAATAGGCGAAATGAATCTCTTCTTTATAAAAGCCCGAACTAGGATCACATCCCCACACTAGGGCAAATATAGATATTTCATGAAAAGCTTTATGTGTTAGAAACGGGATAAAAGCTTGTTGATTTGAAAAAATAAGTTACAACATTTGACAAAAGCATGAAAAAGAAGGCAATGACAAATCATACATTTTAGAAAAAGTTGAAGACTTCTTCTTAAAGACATGATAAGTAAAAAAGAGGCAGCATGAAAAATGAATCCAGCATACGGTTTTAAAAGCAAGCTCATGTCAAGAGAGAGTTTCATAAAATAGAAGAAGATGATAGGACTTATGTTTCAAAACCAGGATTATAGAAAAAGAAAAAAGCATTGCGTTGATGATGACAAAGAATCGATTTTGATTATGGAATAAAAGGAAGATAAGATGAAGCCCACTAACACGACGAAAAGATTGATGTCTTCTCCCAAGGGCAGGAGTGTCAAAGTAATAAATAACCCGGCAAGACCGGGGTCGAACCACAAGGAGGTTATTGTACAAATTATAAATAACAATAATACAACAACAACAATAATAACAATAACAACAATAACAACCATAATAGCAATAATAATAATAAAGAAGATGAGAATTTTGAGATGAACTATTAAAGTAAGGATTAACAATGATAATAACAAATGTCAAGGTTAGAGGTTCCACTAATAGTATGTCAAACAAGTATAGTATAAACTCTTATTGTTCAATTGGAAACCACACACAAAGGAGGTTCCAATCAGATTATAGATTGTTAACAAGATTATATTAGTCATCTTATTCAATTAATGCTAACACTTGTAAATTTCATCAAGCATTCATGATTATAACTTATGTTAACAATAAATCAAGTTCCTTTCATAGCTTAGGTGTCGGTTATAACATACAGTATGGGCTATGAAAGTGCCAAGCATTTGTTGTACCAATTGTTATACAACATAAATCAAGATTAGTCATTTAACAAGCAAAGTATTAAAAAGTGAACAAGATAACAAATATAAAACATGTTAGTATCAAACATTAAAGTTCATATTAAGTTTATACCGTACTTATTCTTACACCATTAGTGTAACCTTTTCACCTTGACATAATTAACTTAGCTAGACATAATAAAAGAAAGAAAAATAGATAAACAAAATAAGAATATAAAAGTTAACTAAGTAAAGGAAAGGAAATGAAAGGCATAAACATAATATTAATGGAAACAAAGCATAAACATTACAAAAAATACAAAGAGAGAAAAGAAGAGCATGATCTTGATCTGGACACCAAGATGCCTAAATGCATGGCAAATGCCTCCTTTTAAAGGCCAAAATTGAAAACTATTGATTTGATAACTAATTGATGAGTAGGTGGCCAACCCTTGACAAGATAAATGGGATCTCAGGTTAGCCCAACCACACAAGATATTGGTTGTAGTTAAAAGGGGATTGCTAGATGGGATCTCAAGTTAACCCAGCCACAATACCGATATCAGTTTTGGTGAAAAGAGGTCGCCAAAAGGGATCTCATATTTCAGCTTTGGTCTAAAGAGGTCGTTAGAAGGGATCTCATATTTCAACTTTGGTCTAAGAAGATCGCTAGAATTGATCTCATATTTCAGTTATGGTTAAAGGGAACCACCAGATGGGATTTCAGGTTGACTGAATTACAAATATGGTTTTTGATTTTGCTTAAAGGAGGTCACTATAAGGGATCTCATATTTCAGTTCTGGTTAAAGAAGGTCGCCAGAAGGGATCTCATACTTCAGCTTTGGTTAAAAGGAATCGCTAGAAACGATTCCAGGTTAACTAAGTTATAAAATAGATTTTTGGTTTTTAGGTTAATGGAGATCACTAGAGGGGATCTCAGGTTAACCCACTCACAACACAAATTTCAGCTTTGGCTAATAGAAATCGCTAGATGAGATTTCAGGTTGGTCAAGCTCTAAATATAGATTTTTTGTTTAAAAGAGGTCGCTAGAAGGGATCTCAAAGGAATTCCAAGTTAATTTAATTAAAGTTAGAAGTCAAAGTATCGCCAGATTGGGATCTTAAGATGACTAAGTTTTAATCGTAGTTTCGAGGAAAGGGAATTGCTATAAAAACAAAGTGTCAAATCAATCAAGCCTTAGAAAGATCAGTTTTGGAAGATCAATTTTGTTTATCTTTATCAAACACTAAAGTCCATTTTAAGTTTATATTATACTTATTCTTACACTATTAGTGTAACCTTTTCACCTTTACATAATAAACTTAGCTAGACATAATAAAAGAAATAAAATAGATAAACAAAATAAGAACATAAATAAGATAAAAGTTACTAAAGCAAAGGAAAGGAAATGAAAGACATAAACTTGATATTAATAAAAGCAAAGCATAAGCAATACAAAAAATACAAAGAGAGAAAATAAGAGCATGATCTTTATCTGGACACCAAGATACCTAAATGCATGGCAAATGCCTCCTTCTATAGGCCAAAATTGAGAACTATTGATTTGATGAATAACTAATGAGTGGGTGACCAACTCTTGACTTGGTGACAATCCTTATCTTCTTTTGTCTATCCAAAATGTCAATGATAACGTTAAAATTAGAGTCACTTAAAAACATGAAAGTTGTAGGACATTATCTCAGCTTTCTTGTGTAAAACATTCAGCTCATTTCCACTTCTAGAACTTCAGATATAGCTAAAATACTAAACAATGCTCAGGCTAGAGGACAAATTCAGGCTTATTTGTTGTTGCAACAATTTGGACTTGAAAATGATCTTTTTAGATCTTGGGCTCTATATGAAAGTTGTAAGACTATGTCTTACCTTTCCATCCATATAAATTAGACCTAAATCTAAGATCTATAGCTTCAGATATGACCCAATTACCAAACAGTGTTCCAGTTTTGATTGCACTGACATCTCTTTTCTATGTTTGGTCATCTCTTTATCCTTTCAATTTCAGTTCTTAAATTTATCAATCAATCCTTTTATTTATGTGATAGGCTTGCATTTAAAATGAACAATTATCACAATTTAAAGGTATATTATATTATTAGATATATAAAGATTCTTCAAAAATTATTTCAAAGAATTTGTGATTTTTCACAAGTTTTGTTACTGCATTTTGATTAATATTGGTTTGTATTTTTATACTATAAAGATACAAATCCAATATTAAAATACTCGGTTTTTGTTAAGTCATTAAAAAAATATAAAAATAAAAATGTTTTGTTTTCATGCATACGGTCTAGTCTCTCCAATATATATATATAATCATCACATCATATTTTCATACAACAAAAAAATCCCAAAAAATACATGTATTAACATGCATTTTAGCTTTAATAACCGGTTTATTCAAGCCATGAGAACTAGGCCAATATTTCAAAAATTATAAAAAAATCATTTTGTTTTCTTTTAATATTTGAGGTTATGATCTTATACGTAAGACATATTCTGGATATTAAATTCTTTTGTTAACATTAAAATTACCCAATAAGATAAGGATCTCCTTACTGAGGAGGACTTTTCTTAAATCATACCAACAACTAAAAAACACGACATGATCTTAGATTTTATCAGACAATAAAACAATGTACCTTACCTTAGGTAGGACGTATTTAGGGTGTTAATACCATTCCTTTATGCAACCAGTCCCCGTACCCAATTTCTGAGACCAATTAGGATTCCTAGTGACCAAAATATTAGGTGGCGACTCCCATTTCATTTTTCACCATCAAAAGACTAGATTTTCTTGTCCCCCTATATTTTCCATTAGATATTATATAATTCTAGATAAATGTGGAAAACGCGCTGTGACACCGCACACGTGCGACAGTTGGTATGACAAACTTGTGATGAAATAGTGATGAAAAAACAAAAACAATTAAAAACAATGAAGAGTAAACTTGACAAGAAAATAAAAGAAAATAAAAAATAATATAAAATCCCTGAGCTAATCTGAGTTAGCAAGTTAAATGTGACTCACACCACGAGGTTGAAATATCATTATAGAAAACAAAATGAAAAAAAAATAAAGATGCTTGATTAGTACTCAAAAGTGCATTTTTATCATGGTTTTATATCATCATTTTGCACTTGAAATATCAATAACTCCTTAAGTAACGTACATTTTATAATAATCTATCCAATAATATAAGATACCTTTAATTTATGGTAAATGTCCATTTTAAATGCAGGCCTATCACACAAATGAAAGGATTGATTGATGACTTTAAGAACTTCAATTGCAAAGGCAAAGAGATGATCAAACTTAGAAAAGAGATGTCGGTGCAATCCAAATTGGAACACTATTCGGTAATTGTGTAATGTCTGGAGCTATAAATCTCAGATTTAGATCTACTTTATATGGATGCTAATACTTGGATAAATTTTATGTTCTTATTTTGTTTATCTATTTTTCTTTCTTTTATTATGTCTAGCTAAGTTAATTATGTCAAGGTGAAAAGGTTACACTAATGGTGTAAGAATAAGTATAATGTAAACTTAATATGGACTTCAATGTTTGATACTAACATGTTTTATATTTGTTATCTTGTTCACTTTTCAATTCTTTGCTTGTTAAATGACCAATCTTGATTTATGTTACATAACACTTGGTACAACAAATGCTTGGCACTTTCATAGCCCATACTGTATGGTATAACCAACACCTGAGCTATGAAAGAAACTTGATTTGTTGTTAACATAAGTTATAATCATGAATGCTTGACGAGATTTACAAGTATTAGCATTAATCGAATAAGATGACTAATGTAATCACGTTAACAATTTATAATCTGATTGGAATCTCCTTTCTGTGTGGTTTCCAATTGAATAATAAGAGTTTATATTATACTTGTTTGACATACCATTAGTGGAACTTCTAACCTTGACATTTGTTATTATCATTATTTAATCCTTACTTTAATAGTTCATCTCAAAGTTCTCATCATCTTTATTATTATCTTTATTATTATTATTGCTATTATGGTTGTTATTGTTGTTATTGTTCTTATTGTTGTTGTTGTATTATTGTTATTTATAATTTGTACAATAACCTCCCTATAGTTCGACCCCGGTCTTGCCGGGTTATTTATTGTTTCGACACTCCTGCACTTGGGAGAAGACATCAATCCTTTCGTCATGTCAAGTTTTTAGCGCCGTTGCCGGGGAGGTAAGTTTTGAATAAATTATAATATTTATTTTATTTTCTCTTTTCACTTTTCTTGTATATAACTTTGTTTCTTTTCTCTTGTTTCTTCTTGTTTTTTTTTCCTTTTCCTTTTATTCTATTCCTACACATGCATGAGAGTGTGGTCACGTACATCAAGTGGTAGACTTTGTAGGGTATTCTCATCATTTTCAGAAAATATGGCTGAAGAAGATAATCAATCATTTCATAATGAGACCACATGAATCCAACAAGAACAAGTGCACCATCATGCATAGTTTTCCCTCTCGATGCATCTCATTTTAATTTTAAACCAGGCATTATCCAACTTTTACCTTCTTTTCATGGTTTAGAATTGGAAAATCCATACTTGCATTTAAGAGAATTTGAGGAGGTCTGTAACACATATAATAATCTAAATTGTAGCATGAACACCATCAGATTAAAGCTTTTTCCTTTTTCATTAAAAGATAAAGCTAAAACATGGCTATAAAATTTGAGTCCAGGTTCCATTTGTGCTTGGGATGAAATGCAACAACAATTTTTAAAGAAGTTTTTCCCATCTCGTAGAACAAACTCTTTCAAAAGACAAATCACCACTTTCACTCAAAAACCAAGAGAAACATTTTACCAATGTTGGGATAGGTATCGAGACTTACTTACTACTTGCCCTCATCATGGTTTTGAAACATGGAGATTGGTTTCACATCAATGTTAGGATGTGCAATGGAACTTTTAAAGACAAAGACCCTGATGAAGCAATGGAGTACTTAGACTTGTTAGCTGAAAATGCTCAAAATTGAGACACCACGGGCACTTATGAGGCACCGAGTAAAACTCAGCCTCATACATCTAGTGGAGGTATGTACAACCTTAGGGAAGATCATGACCTTCAAGCCAAGTTTGCATCTTTAGCTAGAAAAGTCGAGGCACTAGAATTGAAAAAGAGTGGTCAATTAAAATCTGTTGAAAACATTGCATGTCAAATATGTGAAACAAATGAACACTCAACCAATAATTGTCCAACCTTGCCTTCTTTTAAGGAATGTCTCCATGAACAAGCCCATATTTTAAACAGCTTTCAAAAGGCCAACCACAACCCATACACACAAACATACAACCCTGGTTGGAGAAATCATCTAAATTTTTGTTGGAAGAGTGAGAATAACAATGCACAAACTTCACAACCACCATTTCAAGCACACCATAATTTCCAAAATTCTTATGGATATGCACCTCCTTATGCTCCACCTCCTAGAAGAAATCTTGAGGAAACATTGCATGCATTCATTGAAAAGTAAGAGATAACCAATACTCAACTTGCTGAAAACATGACAAATTTTAAAGATAATCTTGTAAAATTAACATCTGCTCTCAGTTTCCAAGAGAAAGGTAAGTTTCCTTCTCAACCACAATAAAATCCCAAGGGGCAATAAAATACAAATGCAAGTAGTTCCGCAAGCCAACACATGGATCAAGTCAAATCAGTCACTACTCTTCACAGTGATAAGGTTATTGAAAAACCCTCTCTTGAACCTTATGAGAAAGATGATGAGTCAATCTCTGAGGGTAAGGAAGGGGTTGAATCTGAAAATTGCATAGAAAAGACTGATTCTCTGCTAGCACTTCCATTTCCTCAGGCCATGACCAAACAAAGGAAAGTCAATCACAACTTTGAAATCTTTGAAATTTTCAAACAGGTAAGAATCAATATACCTTTGTTGGATGCTATTAAACAGATTCCTTCCTATGCTAAAGTTTTGAAAGATCTCTGCATTGTGAAGAGGAAACTGAATATGAAAAAGAAAGTCTTTCTAGCCGAGCAAGTAAGTGTTAATTTTCAGAACAATAATGCTTTGAAATATAAAGACCCTGGTTGTCCTACAATTTCTTGCTTTATTGGAGAGCATAAAATTGAAAGAGCCTTACTTGATCTTGGTGCTAGTGTGAATTTACTTCCATATTCAGTTTTTCTGAGTTTCAATCTAGGTGAGTTAAAACCAACTTCTATAACTCTTTTACTTGCTGATAGATCTGTAAAAGTGCCTAAAGGAATAATTGAAGATGTTTTAGTACAAGTTGATAAATTTATTTATCTTGTGAATTTTATTGTCTTGGATACACAACCTGTTGAGGCATGTAATTCATTTCCTATTATTTTAGGACATTTGTTTTTTGCAACTTCTAACGCATTGATTAATTGTAGGAATGGAATGATGAAGCTATCATTTGGAAACATGACATTAGAGATGAATATTTTCAACATTTGCAAGCAACCTGGAGATGATAATGATTTATAAGAAGTACATCATATTGACGAATTAGTTTATGATCAACTTGAATCTACTTTAAGTAAAAATGAATTGGATGAATCGAAAGATTTGCAAATGATTTATTCTAAGGAAGAAATCACGGATGAAAAAACCACCGAAAATATTGATGCGAATCTTTTATCAATCGTGACAACAAATTCGAGATCTAACATCACACTAACCAATGATTACTTTCCTAACGAATCCTTACTTTTTCTTAACCTAATGTCTTGGTATGATAAAAATATTAATTTTCTTGCTTTAGGAGATTTGCCAGCTGATTGGAGTACAAAAGACAAAGAAAAGTTTTTGAACGAAGTGAAGAACTTTTATGGTGATGACCCTAACTTATTCAAATATTGTCCTGATCAAATAATTCAAAGATTCATTCCTGACAATAAGGTAAGTAGTGTCATTAAACTTTGTCATTCTGAAGCATGTGGAAGTGATTTCTCGTCAAATAAGACTGCTGCGAAAATCTTTCAAAATGGATTTTATTGGCCCACCATGTTCAAAGACATGTATGCATTCTGCAAAACTTGTGAAAATTGTCAAAAAGTTGATACTAGTCAAAACATTTTGTTTTATAATTCTCAACTCTGTGCATTCCCCAGAGAGCTAAGACCAAAATGAAGGAATTCTTATGGGGCATGTGTTATTGAGAATTCAATGAATGACAATGATTTTAAGGAAAATGAATATCGTTCGAAAGCTTACTTTGATAATTTTCCGAGTGAAAATGAATCAACTAGTTTGAATGATCTTATAGATAAAGGTTGATTATTTTATTTTTCTCACATTGTTTTTGTGTTTCCTTTTAAATGATTTTTGCTTGTTTCTCTCACCTCGGTCAAATGGCGGATAACGGTACTTCGTGACTAAAGTCGGTTCTTTCAGTTTCTCACAATAACTGATATTTGTATATACATTTTTGTAATTCTTTGAATCTCTCTTCCAATTCTCATTTGAAAATGGACACTAATCTAACAAAATTGAAAAAAGTATTTTCCTGCTCTGCCTTAGAATGCGATTACAAAAATTTACCGTGCTAGATGTGCAAGATTAAGATTGTTAATGAATCATGAAAATTCTAAAGATATTCGCTGGTTGATTAAAGCAAAAGTCCATTATCAGGTGAGTCCTCTAACTCCTTCATTTCACACATGCTTGGAACAGGTAAAAGCAGTTTTGCAAAGAAACGCCGTGCAAAACGATTGAAATTTTGTCATCGATGTGCTAGATGGACTTGTAATACATAATGTCGTTCTTTAGGAATGATATCTATAAACCGTAAAGATCAAATACAATTCATTAAGGATTGCCTGAGTAAGGAGTCTTTAGATAACCTTCTATTGACTCTTGAGACGCATCCTAATAGAGATGTGCATCGTGCAATTCATGATTTATGACCACTATTTCATAAAGAACATGATCGACTTAGTCTTGGAAATCTGACTAAAAAAGACCCTATTTGCTAGTTTTTAATAAAACTGGATGAGAAGCCTATCCCCGACCTATAAAGGGTGTTTAAGCCGTTCTTGGACGAAAAATCAAGGGAAGATGTGAGCCACAATCACAACTACTTGTACATATACATGTTTTTTTTAAGTAAATAAATAAATAGAGAGAGAGAGAGTGTGAGTGTGTGAGACTCTAGCTGACTTACATATAGGTGTTATGATTGCCTTTCTAATTTCTCATCTATAAAACCCTCTCATCCTTCCTTTCATTTCTACTCAACCCATACATTTAACAAATACTGAAGTGTGTAGAAATGGCAAGTTCCTCAGGTCATCACATAAGAAATATTTGTGTTTTTAGTGGATCTAGTCCTATGAAAGAAAAGGAGTTTTTAGAATCAACAAATCATCTTGGTCAAGTGGTAGTTGAGAGAAAGATTCATTTAGTATATGGGGGAGGCAATCTTGGGTTAATGAGAGGTGTGTCAATAGCTGTATTTTTAGGAGGTAGTCAAGTTTTGGAGGTCGTCCCCGAAGCTTTAGCACAAGGGGACATCATTGGAAAAACAATTGGAGAGGAACTTCAGGTCTCTACAATATCAACTCGAATGAATACAATGTTTAACCATGCCGATGCTTTCATTGCTTTACCAGGTGGTCTAGGCACATTGGAAGAGATCTTTCATATTTTCTCTTGGACCGAACTGCACATTCACCATAAACCCATAGGTTTGTTAAATGTTAATGGTTATTATAATAAGTTGTTGTCTTTTCTTGATCACACTGTGGAACAAGAATTTCTAACATCTTTTGCACGACAAATCATAGAATTTCTAACATCTTTTGCACGACAAATCATAATCTCTGCTGCTACTACTGAACAATTGATTGACCAACTACAATCTTTTATTCCTGTAATTGATCCTTCCATGAGTCGCATAAATTGGTCAACTCAGGAAAGCCATAAAAAGCTTAGATTGGATTTGAGCCTCCATTTGTAAATCTTTGTGTCTTTTAGTTTTGTTGTTTCTTATATTTTTTTTTCCAATGTGTTTCAGGTTTGTCAGTGTTCGTTATTTCAGGTGATATCTTCTTTACTCTATCTTTCTACCTTTAAACATTGAGGACAATGTCTTGTTTTAGTTGGGGGGAGAGGGTAGTAGCTAAAAAAAAACTGTGTTTTCTATTTCATAAAGCAAGTGCAAAATGATTGTTACTATGATGGCAGAGTAAAGGAGCTTTTTTGTTAAAGTGACTCTCAAGACGCATCTTAGTAATCATTCATAACAAGGTCTATCATAATACTTCTTGAAATATTCAGATTTACAAACACTTGCATTATTATCACTTAAGTCTGCTCATATACTTATTTAACATGTATTCTTAAACTTTAATTTACACACACACACTTCAACATATGATTGTGGGTTGCATATTGGATTATTACATTATTTATGTTCTTTTGTTAAAGGTAACAACTAAGGGAAAGAGATAGTATATAATTAAAAAAAACAAAAAAAAAGAAAGAAAAAGAAAAAAAATGATAATAATAAAAATGTAGATAATTTTGGTTTCGTAGCCTCCTTAACCTAAGCAATTAAGCCTGAAGGGGTGTTTTAACACCTAATACCCTAAAGTCAACTGACTTGGGAGCTATTGGCCCAATGCTTGTTACATGGGTTGAGGAGAAAAGCTTAAGGGAATCAAACATTGCACTATCTACATATTAGTATTTGCGACCCGAGTTACTAAGCTCGAAGGAGTGTCTTAACACCTAATGCCCTAAGACCAACTAGTCTGGGAGTCATTAGCTGAAAGCTCATTACATGGGTTAAAGATGCATGGTGTTTTAAATTATNNACATTGAGCACAAAAGAAAGGTTTGTGAATATCTTGTTAAGAGGTATTGAGTAGGCATATAAATCTAATAAGAGTTTGTTTATCTCGATAGATTAATGGAAGTTAAATGATGAATACCTTGCTTTGTGGAATTTGCAAATTATTTTTCTATTTTAACACTTTGATTACTAGGGACTAATAATAAGCTAGTTGGGGGGTGTGATTAGTACTCAAAAGTGCATTTTTATCATGGTTTTATATCATTATTTTGCACTTAAAGTATCAATAACTCCTTAACTAAAGTACGTTTTATAATAATCTATCTAATAATATAAGATACCTTTAATTTGTGGTAAATGTCCATTTTAAATGCAGGCCTATCACATAAATGAAAGGATTGATTGATGACTTTAAGAACTTCAATTGCAAAGGCAAAGAGATGATCAAACTTAGAAAAGAGATGTCAGTGCAATCCAAACCGGAACACTATTCGATAATTGGGCCATATCTGGAGCTATAGATCTCAGATTTAGATCTACTTTATATGGATGGAAATTTAAGACATAGGCCTACATTTTTTATATGAAGCCCAAGATCTAAAAAGGTCATTTTCAAGTCCAAATTGTTGTAACAACAAAGAAGCCCGAACCTGTCCTCCAGCCCAAGCACTGTTCAGTATTTTGGCCATATCTGGAGTTCTAGAAGTCAAAATGAGCTGAATTTTTTATACAAGAAAGCTGAGACAATTTCTTAGAACTTTCATGTTTTTAAGTGGCTCTAATTTTGACATCATCAATAACGTTTTGGGCAAAGAAGAGAAGATAAGGATTATCACCAAGTCAAGGGTTGACCATCTACTCATCAATTAGTCATCAAATTAATAGTTCCTAATTTTAGCCTATAAAAGGAGGCATTTGCCACATATTTAGGCATCTTGGTGTCCAGATCAATATCATGCTCTTCTTTTCTCTTTTTGTATTTTTTGTAATGTTTATACTTTGTTTCCATTAATATTATGTTTATGCCTTTCATTTCGTTTCCTTTACTTGGTTAAATTTTATGTTCTTATTTTGTTTATCTATTTTTCTTTCTTTTATTATGTCTAGCTAAGTTAATTATGTCAAGGTGAAAAGGTTACACTAATGATGTAAGAATACGTATAATGTAAACTTAATATGGACTTCAATGTTTGATACTAACATGTTTTATATTTGTTATTTTATTCACTTTTTAATACTTTGCTTGTTAAATGACTTATCTTGATTTATGTTGTATAACACTTGGTACAACAAATGGTTGGCACTTTCATAGCTCATACTGTATGGTATAACCGACACCTGAGCTGTGAAAGAAACTTGAGTTGTTGTTAATATAAGTTATAATCATGAATGCTTGATGAGATTTACAAGTATTAGCATTAATCGAATAAGATGACTAATGTAATCATGTTAACAATTTATAATCTGATTGGAATCTCCTTTATGTGTGGTTTTCAATTGAATAATAAGAGTTTATATTATACTTGTTTGACATACCATTAGTGGAATCTCTAACCTTGACATTTATCATTATCATTGTTTAATCCTTACTTTAATATTGCATCCCAAAGTTCTTATCTTTTTTATTATTATTATTGTTGTTGTTGTTGTTATTATTGTTGTTGTTATTGTTATTGTTGTTGTTGTTGTTATTATTATTGTTGTTGTTATTGTTATTGTTGTTGTTGTTGTTGTTGTTGTTGTTGTTGTATTATTATTATTTATAATTTGTACAATAACCTCCCTGTGGTTCGACCCCGGTCTTGCCGGGTTATTTATTATTTCGACACTCCTGCACTTGGGAGAAGACATCAATCTTTTCGTCGAGTCAATGCTTAATCTTTAATAAACTCAATGATAAAAGATGAAATCAAATAATAAATCACAGAAAAATACATTAAGAAATTAATATTGATCCAGGTTAAAATTTCATACTTGTAATTTGGGTTACGAGAGCAAGAACATTGCAAAAAAATATTAATTATCAAAGCCTAATTATAAACAAACTAAATGTTGAAGGATAATTGGAAAAAAAAAATCAATTCATGTAAGGAACTAAGGGGAAAAAAACAATTAAAAGAATAAAGATCAATTCTCACATAAAAATCAAATGATTCATGATGAAATTAAAAATATTTTTTAAAAAATATCAATATAAAAAATGAGGATCAAATTTGGTATAACTACAGATAACACAAAATACTAAAGGATAAAATTAACAATAAATAAATAAACTACTCAAAATAAATAAATAACAATAAAAAAAGAGTCATAATTGAAAAAAAGAAAAAGAAAATGGAGGACAACTCCTAATTTTGGCTGAACTAACATGTTTTCCCAGGAAAAGAAAGAGAAAATGAGAAGAGAAAGAAAAAAAATCCAATAGCCTTCTAACCATTGTGATTTGGCTTACACGCATTGCCCCAGTGGATGCATCTCCACGTTATGATTTAGAAAAGATGACAATCAGCTGAGAGATGCTGCATGTGTCACTTAAAGGCACAAGCACCTCCTACAAGTGCATGGACCAATAATTTTGTTTTTTCTATAATTTAATTTATGTAAATACTTAAGTGCTCTTGAACTCATATAATATTAATGAAAAAACCATGATAAAAAGACTAAAAAACCCCTCAATATTAGCTATAGTTTTTTTTATTAAAATGGTATTTTAGTGATTACACTGTGCTAAGAAAGAGAAAAAAATTAAATGCATCCCATCCCTCACAGTTAAGGAAATTCCACATGTTAGGGTGTTTTAGGCACTTTATTATGCAAATAAAAGATTAACATACTTCTCTATCCCCATTCAATCTTATAATAGAAAATCTATCCCATGAAAATTATCTTATTACCCTTAAAAGCATGTTTAAGGTTTAAATGGTGTAAGGCAAAATAGTATTTTCACGATGTAAATCTACATTGAAATGTAAATATGTGCATAGTAAATTGCTGAGCTATTTTAGCTTGTGGTATAATATTGTCATGGCTTCTTCACCGTCATAGGATTCATATTACGATGTTAAGATATGCCTTGCTCAAACCTAGCCTATCTCATTGTATTTTTTTCATAATAAACAATGTATAACTTCTTTTTATGATCCATTATCTTTTATATTTTTAAAAAAATAAAAAATATTAGTTTTTCATTATGAATAAAGACTTATTACATTATAAATTAAAATATTAAAATAATAATAAATTTACTCTCCCTCTAAAATTCAATGGAGTAGCTATTAGGTTAATATAATATTTAATTTCACAAGTTCTATTAGTCATTTCAAAAAAAATTTAGGCATCGAAGGTTGATAGTTCTCTTTTTATTCTCTCTTTTAGTGGTCCTATATTTTATTTATCTATGCAAGTTGATGATATTTTATTGACTAGAATAATCTAGCTTTGCTTTAACGATTAATTACTTTACTTAGTTTAGAGTTTAAGCTATGCGACTTGGGCTTTATTCATTTTTTCTTGGGCATTAAAGTTAAATCCACTTCTATTTTTATGGTCTATTAGTCAATCAACACAAATATACTGTTGATATTATCTAACAAGCAAGTATGATTTCTTATAAACTAGTTGTTACCCCTTTTCTATCTCTTTTAAGTTGAGCATCGTATCTGATACTCCTTACTATGATCTAACATGATATAGACAGATTGTTGGGGCTCTCCAGTATTTTACTTTTACTAGATCTAATATTTGTAATGCAGTCAATAAGGTGTGTTAGTTTATGCCTGCCCCAACCGAGGATCATTGGTTTGTTATTAAACACATTTTATGTTACCTTCAGGCTACAGCTTCTTATAGTTTGCACATTACTTGGGTTCCTCATTGTCTCTTTATGGTTTCACCAATGCTGATTAGGCTAGCAATATTGATGATCGAAAATTAACAAATGGTTATCCTGTATATCTTAGTGTTACTTCTATTGAAAGAAAATCAGGGAAGTAATGCATTGCGGCTCGGTCTTCTCCAAAGACAGAATTCAAGGCTGATGGTACTGCTTAAATCTTGTGAATTTGCTCTTTATCATCAGAACTGCAGCTTCCATCGTCATCCATGACTACATCGTGTTGTGATAATTTAGGGGTCACCTTCTTGTCACTAAATCCAGTTTTTCAAGCTCACACTAAACATGTTAAAGTGGATTATTACTTTATTCATGATCGCGTTGTTATGCAAGAAATTCTAGTACAATTTACCTCTTCAAATGACCAACTAGCTGATGTCCTTACCAAGCCTCTTTCCTTAGTCTTATTTACTCTTTTTCGATCCAAAGATTGGGTGGACTTTAGCTTGACAGGGTGTATTGTGGAAAGAGATTATTCCACTCTAGTATATTGTAGACAAACCTCGGTTATGAATGCAAAGGATGGTTGCAACTATTAGCGATTATTGAAATTCACATAGCTGATGTCCTTGACAAGTCTCTTCTCTTAGTCTCGTTTGCTTTTTTTCGATCCAAGGTTTGGGCGGAATCTTCACCTTCAGCTTGACAGGGTGTATCGTGGAAAGAAATTAGATTAGATTTGTAATATATGTAAATACATTATATAGCAATAATTATCATGTGTAATATTTTTCACTCTAGTAAATTGTAGACAAACCTAAATATATATAAATACAAGGGATGGTTGCAACAATTATCAACCATTCAAATTGTTAATTTTTATCCCGAAAAAAAAAGACGGGAAAAAAATAATTTAGATGTAACACTTGCCTGACGCCGTCCCGCGAGCCGCAGCGCCCCCCCCCCCCCCCCNCCCCCCCCAACACCCGACGCAGCCCACAACGAAATATAAAATAATTCAAATAGTTTTTGGTACTTTATGGTCTTTTCGTAGAAGCCTCTCCAGTTTTCTGAACTTTCTTCTACAAGCAGTAAGGCCTCGATCACAAAATTTAACTTAATTCTCAATAACTAGAAGCACCGTTCAAAATTTTTTACTAGTAAAAGATCAAAAAGACTTCAATTCTTCAAGCAAGACCCAAGTCAATAGTCAAGTCTATATGCATGCCAGCTCCAACGTGAAACAGAACTGCCAATGAATTGTTGACTACTGTGTCCTCTTTGAGAATTTTAAGTAGTTAAGGTTTTTCCCTACTGTGTAGCCTTAATTCTCAACATCTGCTCTCCTTCACGTTCTTTGTTTTCTGCTTCTGATTTCCATGACAAGACCTCTACTAGCCCTCTCAACGCAAAACAATTCATTTTTATCAAAAACCCCAATCTTCTATTTCCTTGCTTTTGTAGCCATTCTTAGTGTATTTTCTCTTGTAACATTCCTGTGCGCTTCTCATCACAAAGCAAAGAAATCACATAGACAAAAAGATGAGGAAAGTGTCACTTCATATTCAAGTGAGAAAAAGCTTCTTTCAAAGATAAATAGTGATATTAAAGAAAAGGCTCATTCAATGGTGAAGATGATTTCTTGGAGGAAGCTGGCTAAAGATGAGGATGGTGATGAAGAAATATGGAGGAGGTCAATCATCATGGGGGAAAGGTGCAGGCCAATAGATTTTTCCGGGAAAATTATGTATGATTGTGAAGGAAATCTCATTCCTGATTCAACTCAAAGAGACTAGAGTAAAACAACTGCTCCCTTTTGGAATAATTTTCAGGTATCAAACATTCGATGAAAAATAATTTATTCGCAAGGAAGAGTTTTTCTTCCAAAAAGCCAGATATTTGAGCGGTGATGATCTTTACAAAAAGAATTTGGGGGGGATTTACTTTCAGAATTGTAAAAAAGTTTACAAAAACAAGGAATCAAGGTGAATGGAGGTTTAGCTCTTTTGATGATATATTATTGAAGGTTTTAATTAACTAATATTTCTCTTGACCCTGGCTAACTTGTGAGTTGACTTCACATGAACAAATTTTTTTTCCCTTCTATTATCATAAAGAAATTAACTAGCTTCTATATAGTGGATGTTTTAGGAAGTGCAAGGGAGTAATTTTTTAAGTATTTTTATTTCAGTTCTCGATCTGTTCTTTCAATTATTAACATGCATGAGTGGGAATTAATGTTATTCCCATATATTTTCGTTTTTTACCCTATATATAATTCAAAACTCCTCTGAACATTCAAGAATATTAATTGCTAAGTCTATGATTGAAAACAACATGTGCTCTATATGTCTGGAGACTTAGAGCCTTGTATCCAAATTGTTCAATGCAAGACGGTTTTCTTTTTTTCTTTTTTCTTTTTTCCGGTTTCTCCTCGAAAGATAATGATGGGCAGCCAAATTTTGCAAAAATTTGGTGTTCGAAGATTAGGATCATTAATTCTCAGTCTGATAATTGGTTGGTGGATCACTTCGTTTTTATTTTTTACAAGAATTCTAGAGCCTAAGGATGGCTAGCCGGATCCAGCGTACTGGTGTCCAATGGGGCATTTTGTATGTACTATTGAAGTTTTATTTGTTGATAAAAGTATTTGCGAGGGAAATTTTTTTTTTAATCAAATTGTTGACATTGGCTATATCAATCGTTGTACTTGAGTTTTCGGCTTGGAAATCCACACACTAAATTTCAATTCATAATCTCATGTGCTCTTTCTGTACAACTCATATTCATTTTATGATGGTATGTACACATTTAATTGAATGAAGAGAGAGATGCTATAATAAATTGAGAGTTTAAGGGTTTATATATTCAAATTAAGTTCATTGGCAATGTCTAATTTGATGAAGAGACCAGTTGAACGTGAACATGCGGTGTCGGGGGTCTTGAGAGTCGTCGTATAATTGTTTGGTTCAGAATGGTTAGGTAACCTCGGTGTATTGATCTAATCATAAATTTAAAGAGTAAGATATTGACAACTTAATTGAGGTAGACTATATTATGTGTAATTTGAACATGGATTAAGGATTTTGATGAGTTCCTACCCAGTGGTCCATCGATGGCTTACGATGAGGATTTATCCATGTGAATAAATTTAGCGTTTTTAATTTGTTATGGACTTGTGTTCCCAAAAGAATTTTATAGAAAGGTTTATTGCACTTAATTTGTATATTGTAATAAAAAAAATCTCAATTAAAATCGATGAATAATTAAAATAATTTAGAGAATATTTTTGGTCAACTTTTAACATTTAAATACCAATATACTTATAGGTCCAACATTTATACTAAAATATTGATCATTAATTCTATTAATTAAAATTTGTAGGGGTTATTGAAATATTAGTCGAGTTCTCATAGATCCAATAAATTGATTATTAAATTCAAAACGCATACTACTATATATTTTGTAAAAAATGCTAAAACATAACATGTATTTTTATATATCTATATTTTAAGCAAAAACATAATTTTTGTATTTTTAAGATACTTGGCCATATGCAACAAGGAAAAAAAACATTTGTATTTGTATTTTTTATTTTTTATTTTTTATTTTTTGTGTATTTTTACAAGGCCATTTTTGGCAAAAAAAAAAACTCAATTTTGTTTGAAATAAGAACTACCCAAAACAAGTTTAAAGGAAGTTTGTCAAACACACCCCTAAACCAAAGAAATCTTAAGAAAAAATTGCAAACCAAACAGGACCTAATGACTGACCCGATTTTGAACCAACTCTATTAACCTAATCAGATTGACATGAAAACAAACCAAAACAAGAATCCAAAATCAAAATAGATTCAACATAAGAAAAACATAAAAACTCAAAAATTTCTAAAGAAAAACATAGAAAACATTAAAAAAGGACAAAGAACACCAAAACATTCAAACATAAACTCAACAACATGAACATCAAACTAGATTAGATTTCAAACAATAGAAGGCAAGTTATTAATCATAATCAAACATAGATCAAGAATCAAGTGTCAATTTGCTTCGATTATGCCTTAAACATCATAATTTTATCGGAATTAGGTTTCGGTTCAAAATCAGAACCTAAGATTAAAACCCACAAAAACATGTTATCAATGATTGAAAACCCTAGATTATTTACTACTAATGATATATAAACTTATAAAGAATAGAATAAAAATAAAATGAGACTTAAAACTACCATCTAAGACAATTTTCATCAGATGAACATAAAGAACACGAACCGAAATTCGCCTAGAAAACCTAGCATGTTGCTAAACATAGAAAACACGTTTTAAGCCTCTAAACTAGACTCTTTTGTCCTTAACAACCCACATTATCATAACCAAACATAATTGAATAAAACAACAAATCATCGTAAACATGCAAAAAATTCCAAATTCCAAATTCCAAATCTATCAACCTAAAATAGCCTATATATTTATACAATTTGGATTCAAAACATCTTCATAAACCTTTAACTAGAACAAATAAAAATTAGAAACCTATAAATATATAAGAACTAAAGTAGAAGAACATCATAACCATGCTAACATATTTGGAAAATTTCAAATCAAACTTAGATGTAAACATGAAGTATTAAAGTAATCATCAACATGTCATCACATTTAAAACATTGCATTTAAACAATAAAAATCATCTAAGAGATTTCATGGACTCCACTTTTAAGGCTTGTAAGAATATACCTTCCAAGCTTGAAATCTTCAAATAGGGATGGATTTCTAATTAATATTGCCTTCCTTTTTCTTTTCACCCACGTGTCTTTCTAGTGAAGAATTGCATAATGTTGTATTAGAGTATGATGATATTGTGTTTGGTCTACAATCAGGCATACAGAAGTTTCTTAGTTTTGGTTTGATCCATAATTGGATTAAGCAAAGTTTCTTTAGGGAGCTTTCTTATTGGAAGACCAATCTTCTCTGTCATAACTTTAATGTCATACACAAAGAAAAGAACATGTTTGAGAACATTTTCAACACTTTCATGGATGTGAAGGGGAAGAAAAAGGACAACATCAAGACTAGATTGGATATAGATTTGTTATATAACTATAAAAATATAAAATTGGTTTGTGATGGGTCACGGGTCATAAAACCAAAAGCAAGCTTCATGTTAGAGAAAAATACACAAGTACCAGTCTATAAATGACTTAAGAGTCTATGTTTTTCCAATGGATATGCCTCAAACATATCAAGGTTGGTTAATATGGATGAATGCAAATTATATGGAATAAAAAGTTTTGATTGCCACGTGTTTATTAACAAGATCAAAAAGATTAATGTCTTCTCCCAAGTGTAGGACTGTCGAAGTAATAAATAACCCAACAAGAGCAGGGTTGAACCATAAGAAAGTTAATTGTATAAATTATAAACAACAATAATACAACAACAACAATAATAATAATAATAACAGTAGTAGTACTAGTAGTAGTAAAGAAGAAGAAGAAGAAGTTGATGAGAACTTTGATATGAAAGATTAATGTGAGAATTAAACAATGATAAAAATAAATGTTAATAGGCTAAGAAGATCTAAAAGAACCCCTAAGAAGAATCCCAAGTTTTTAGCTTAAAGTGAAGACCAAGTATCAACTTTTATATTTCCTTCCATTGCTGTTATTTTACATTGTTTACTCTTCCAAAATTGTTATAAATTTCCCTTAAAATAAAGCTAGATAGTTCCTAAAGTTAAGGCTGATTTGTTAAGATAAAACTCTATTTATTCAAATGTTAGCATGAAATAAATATAACAGAGAAATTCTTGAAACAACTGTGGTTTAGCTGTCACCCTAAGAAAGCCATATTTCACTAATATTGTATCTATTATTGATTAGGACCTAACAAATATCAAGGTTAGAGGATCCACTAATGGTATTTCAAACAAATATTATTCAACTGGAAACCACACACAAAGGAGATTCCAATAGGATTATAAATTGTTAACATAATTACATTAGTTATCTTATTTGAATAATGTTAATACTTGCAAATGTTATCAAGTATTCATGATTATAACTTATATTAACAACAAATCAAGTTCTTTCATAGCACAAGTGTCGATTACACCATATAGTTGGGCTATAAAAGTGTCAAGTATTTGTTGTACCAAGTATTATACAACATAAATCTAGATAACAATTTAACAAGCAAAGTATTAACAAGATAACAAATACACAACGTGTTAGTATCAAATATTAAATTCCATGTTAAGTTTACACTATACTTATTCTTACAATATTAGTGTAAATGACATGACCAAAAGATTGATATATTCCCCCAAGTGTAGGAGTGTCAAAGTAATAAATAACCCAGCAACAACGAGGTCGAACCACAGGGAGGTTAATTATATAAATTATAGATAACAATAATACAACAACAACAACAACAATAACAATAGTAAAAACAAATAGTAGTAGTAGTAAAGAAGAAGAAGTTGATGAGAACTTTGAAATGAAAGATTAACATAAAGATTAAATAATAATAACAACAACTGTCAAGGTTAGATGATCCACTACTAGTATGTCAAACAATTATAGTATAAACTCTTATTATTCAATTGAAAACCATACACAAAGGAGGTTCCAATCAGATTATAAATTGTTAACATGATTATATTATTTATCTTATTCGATTAATGTTAATACTTGTAAATCATCTCAGGCATTCATGATTATAACTTATGTTAACAATAAATTAAGTTCCTTTCATAGCTTAGGTGTTGATTATACCATACAATATAGGCTATAAGAGTGCCAAGTATTTGTTGTACTAAGTGTTATACAATATAAATCTAGATTAACCATTTAACAAGTAGTATTAAAAGTGAACAAGATAAAAAAATACAAAACATATTAGTATCAAACATTAAGGTCCATGTTGAGTTTACACTATACTTATTCTTATATCATTAGCGTAACTTTTTCACCTTGACATAATAAACTTAACTAAACATAATGAAAGAAAAAAATAAAAAATATATAAATATAAATAAGATAAAAGTTAACTAAGTAAAGGAAAGGAAATGAAAGGCATAAACTTGATATTAATGAAAGCAAAACTTAAGCATTACAAAAATACAAAGAGAGAAAGCAAGAGCATGATCTTAATCTGGAAATCAAGATCCCTAAATGCATGGTGAATGCCTTCTTTTAAACGCCAAAATTAAAAACTATTGATTTGATGACTAATTGATGAGTGGGTGGTCAACGCTTGACTTGGTGACAATCCTTATCTTCTTTTGTCTACCCAAAACGTTATTGATAACATCAGAATTGGAACCACATGAAAACATGAAAGTTGTAATAAATTGTCTCCACTTTCCAGAAAAAAAATGGAGGTTATTTGAACTACTAGAACTCTAGATAGCAGTCAAACATTGAACAGTGTTTCGGCTAAAGGATAGATTCAGACTTCTTCATTGTTGCTACAATTTAAACTTAAAAATGACCTTTTTAAAACCAGACCTCCACATGAAATTAACCTCAGGAACTCATGAAAGCAGTTTCACTAATGGTCGAAGTCCTTCATGCATAACCAGACCTTCTGCTCGATTCTTTCTTTCCTCAGCTGGGAAGAAGGCTGGAATCTCTCTCTCCCAAAATGTGATCTCTTTCTCTTCACTCCTCGTCCCCTTTTCATGTAAGGAGCCAAACAAAAAAGTTAACTTGTGGGCCAACGATCTCATGAAGCTCCTCTCTAGTTAAAAAAGAATAGGAATACCCCTGCTATGAACATTCACATTCCCCAGCTTGAATTTACCCATAATAATCATAAAATACAAAATCCATCAAATCAAACCTAAGAAGAAGAAAACCTTGACAACTTCCTTTTAGCCTCCTTTTACAATGGGATTCAGACAATGAGGGATATGCAGACTGATTCTATTTTCTTACATGAACGAGATACTACTGAAATGTAGATAGCTTTAACTCCTTCTTCCTTCTAGTAGGGCTTAATACCACCAATTAGTGCTTTAATTGGGCTTTTGGCTGTTAAGTGACTCACTTCTCTTCTTTCTACACTCTCTGATCTCTACCCCCCGCTTTTTCACTTCTAAGTCGATGAAAGGTGGAGGGAAGTCGTCGCCTTCCCCCTCTCCCTACCACAGGTTTCTCCTACAATTTAGATTTACTGAACCTAGCATGAGGATTAGTTTTCCAATGTATATGTCTTAGTTGACAAGTTTACGTAATAGGCTATTGGCTAGAAACATAGGAATTTTGAATGTTGAGACACTCGAGTAGATGCTCTCAACAAGCCCCACTCATAGATAGCTAATGAGCTAGGTCTTTTAAAAAGAAACCAGTAATACTATATGCGATGTTTGGAACAAAAAGACAACCAAAGGTTCCCAAAATGTTCACAAATGACTTGTCATATGGCCATACAGAAGAACAAGTAGATATGGACCATTTCCAAAAAAATGATTTATTAGACTCCAAAAATGAAAAAGCTTAGCAAAGAAAGAAGAAAAAGGGTAACCCGAAGCTGGTAATGAAAAATAGATCTTGTTCTGACATTTCATTAATCGAATCCGTTGTGTAGCCCTCTTTCATAAGGGAGGCGTTGCGGCCTGCTTCCAAAAAGTAATTCATGTTGAAGGTGGTCACCTATTAACTTAATTTTTATGAACTTCTTCTTATATGCTCACTTTGATGCTTGATTTTTGCCTTCCTTCGAGGCGAGGGCCCAAGAACACTAAAGACATAGTAGACATGTCCCAAGCAAAACGACCACCCTTGGAAACCATAGGTGGCTTGGAAGACTAGTTCCCTTATCTTTCCATCCATATAAAGTTGATCTAAATTTGAAATCTACAGCTCTAGATATGATCCAATTACCGAACAGTTTTCCGGTTTAGACTGTACCAGCATCTCTTTTCTAAGTTTGGCCATCTCTTTGTTTTTTCAATTTCAATTCTTAAACTCATCAATCAATCCTTTCATTTATGTGATAGGCCTGCATTTAAAATGAATATTTACCACAAATTAAAGGTATCATATATTATTAGATATGTTATTATAAAACATGATTTAGTTAAGGAGTTATTGATACTTCAAGTACAAAATGATAATATAAAATCTTGATAAAAATGCAATTTTAAGTAGTGATCAATATCCTTTTCACTTTAACATAATAAACTTAGTTAAACATAATAAAAGAGAATAACATAAATAAATAAGATAAAAGTTAACGATGTAAAGGAAAAGAAATAAAAAGCATAAACAATATATTATTGAAAGCAAAACTGAAGCATTACAAAGAGAGAAAGCAAAAGTATGATCTTGATTTGAAAACCAAGATGTCTAAATGCATGACAAACACCTCCTTTTATAAGCTAAAATTTGAAAATATTGATTTGATGACTAATTGTTGAGTGGGTGGCCATATCTTGATTTAGTGACAACCTTTATCTTCTTGTCTGAAGAAACATCATTGATAACGTCAAAATTTGAACCAAATTTCCACATGAAGTTCTAGAAAATTGTCTCAACTTTACAGGAAAAAAAACAATTGAGGTCATTTGGACTTCTAGAACTTGAGATATGGGCTGAACATTGAATAGTGTCTAAGTTGCAGGACAGATTCAAACTTTTATGTTGCTAAGATTTGAACTTCTAAATAGCATAATTGAATCTTGACTTCTGCATAAAAGTTTTAGGCTTATGTCTTAGCTTTCCATCCATAAAAAGCAAATATAAATCTAAGATCTATAACTCTATATATGATCCAATTACCAAACAGTGTTCCGGTTTGGATTGCACCAACATCTTTTTTCTAAGTTTAGCCTTCTCTTTGTTCTTTTAATATTAATACTTCAACTCATCAATCAAATCTTTTATTTATGTGATAGGCCTGCATTTAGGATGAACATTTATCATAAATTAAAGGTACCTTATGGTATCAAACTTGTTATTATAAAATATATTTTAATTAAGAAGTTATTGAAACTTTAAGTGCAAAATGATGATATAAAACATTGATAAAAATACACTTTTAAGTAGTAATCATGAAGGAACGAGATACATGGATCACTTTAATTGAAGGTTTCATATATCATATGGTAGATTATCATTTGAAATCACTTTACAAAAGAGGTCTAACAGTAAAAGAAGTTTGTTTCTTTTCTTAATTTAGAATTGATTCTTAAGAAATTTACTTATACACTAGAATTATATGAATAATATTTATTAAAATTATATATATATATATATAATCTTATAATTGACATACAAATTAATTCGATGGAAACTATTAATCTTTCATAATACAAGTAAATTATTTTTCTTTTTAACAAAGTTTTGTTCTTTATTTGATTGGGTTTATCGGGATTTTTATTTTATTTTTTTATGGGTTTTAATTGACTGGACTATGAGTGATACAAAGTAGAAATAATCAATGATGGCATGCAAGATTTTTACGTGGAATCAACAAGCTAAAGAAAGTAAGAAATCAAAATCTTAAGTATCCAGTCCTTGTTACTATCTCTTTTTTTATGCAAAATAATACCGTTTGAAATATTTTTATAAAAATAACATATTATCACATTTCAAAAATATAAATACTTAATATATCATGATTCTAAAACGCGAAATATCTAGTTTGAGAATGTATCATCCTCTTCTCAAAAAGTTGAACGGTAAGGGTTTTTTAAAAGTTTGTTTATTTGCATACTTCCATGTTTCTAACTTCATGTATGTCAATCAAAACAGCACAACATGCATGTCTTGCCTAATTAAAAGAAAATGAAAATGAATATGCATGAAAATGACCAAACTGGCTCTATGTCTTGCATCCATGTTACAATCTATGCTTAGTTTGATGTCCTTCGTTCTAAGTCATGACATCAATTAGTTGTCATGTTTCAAAACCAAACTTTCAAAACTATGTCATTTCATCAATGTTTTTGTTGCTATGTTATTTTTCCTATTTTTAAATTTTCTATGGTAATTTCCCAATTAAGCTAGCTTAAATATTCACAATTCCAGAAGATGAAGATGATCTTACAATTTCTCTAGACCTATAACAAAATTGATCAGAAGAGGGTTTGAATTACCTAATGAGGTAAATTATCTTTCATTAAAACATTAATTGTTTTCTTTTAAATCATATTCTTCAATGTTAATATGACATAGTTTGAAACCAGGTTAGGCTAAATCAATCAAATCATTAAAAATTTAACTTGATTATTCGAGTTTTATGGAATCAATGATTTTTATTAATTAACTTGAAACTTATTCCATGTTAGATTTTCAATTATAGATTTTTTAAAAAATAATCAATAAGAAATATTTTCATGCATATTTAGGTTAAAATTAGAACTTTAGAATAAAGTGATCAACGAAACCCCAACCTCAACCTCTCTTATGTTCATATTTTCTCTTTGTTTAATTTTGATTGTTTAACACGGAACAAGACTTAATGTCAAACACCACTTTCTCTTTGTATTTTTTGAAGTAATATTTATTCAGTTTCTGCAAATCTGGTATTTTATCTTCCCTTCAATTTTAGTAATTTGGTATTTTATCTTCCCTTCAATTTCTATAATTTAGTATTTGCATTCTATTTTTGCAATTGTTTTTGGAGTAATCGTATAACTTTGATAAGATATTTTTTTAGTTTCTAAGATATTTGTTCAATTTTTGCAATTTGATATTTTGTTTTTTACTTCTTTTGTGTTCTATTTTTTTTTATTAATTATAGCTACTAAAAAAGATGATTTACTTCAATTTATGAATGTAAGGTTGGATAGAAAGAACTATTCATGTTAGAGTTATGTAATGAAAAAAAATTTTAAAAGTAAAAAGATGTAAGAATATGTTAGTGGAACTTATGTGATACCTAGGAATACTAATAAAAGGTATGCTACTTTAATAGATGCATGGGAAGTAAACAATTTAAATATTATTACTTGAATTAATAATTTTGTTGAGCATTCCATAAATACACAACTGGCGAAGTATAAAACAACAAAGGAAGTTTAGGATCATCTGTAAAGTTTATTAATGCAATTAGATTTTGCAAAGCAATAACAATTAAAGAATGATGTACGAGCTCTTCACTAAAAAAATATAACTATTTAGAAATTTTATTATGCTATGATAGATCTTTAGGATCAATTGATTTTACAGAATCAGCGGAATTAAAGGCATATGATGTCTATATTGTATGTAAAAATCAACAACAATTGGTGCAGTTTTTAACTACACTTTGTAGTAGTGACTTTGAAGGACTTAGAGGTTCAATTCTACATCGTTTTTCATTGTATTATGTTGACTCTATTTTCAATAAGTTATAGGCTAAAGAAATACATCTTTAGTCTTATTTTGAAAGAAAATTATAGCATAATCAAACTTGAAAGTCAAGCAGTCAGTCATAATCCAATGCTCGTAGACCATCTTAGGATTATGACACCACACCATAATATTGTAATAGTAGTTTTATTAGGCTCTATCACTAATCCTAGTAATATGGCTAACCAATTTTAGGAGTTTTTCTCCTTACAGCTACAAGCAATGTCCACTTCTTTTTCAATAAGTCAATTGCCTCTTACTTCCTCAGGTATGTCACATTTTGAATGGATTTTGGATTTTGGTGTTTTATATCATTATATCTCTAGATTCTTCAACTTTTACTTATGTATCTCATTTGCCTTTTATTCCTGTTATATTTAATGATAAGACTCTTATACCCTCAGTAGGTATTGGTTCTATTATCATACCTTGCTTGTTTCTCCTTAATGTTTATCTTATTCTGAAACTCAAATTGAATCTTGCTTCCGTTAGTCAGTTGTATGATTTTAGTGATTATTTAGGCATTTTTCCTCTATTTTTTGTTGTGTACAAAAACTACAATTTTAAAAGCGAATTGGGATAGGTCATAGGGAGAATAGACTATATATTTTGTATGAGTTAAAAGTGTCAATTGCTGTTACTACTAGTAATGTTGAATTGCCTTCTTCTTCTTTTTAAGTCCTTCATCTTCTAGTTTTTATTTAAGATTTTTGGCATCCACAAGAGTTTTAAAAAATTTGCAGACTTGTGATATTTTTTATTGTAATGGTTGTAAATTGTCATACAATTTCATTTTACTTTTTTATCAAAGTATTTTTGTTTCTTTTTTTCATTTAACTTGATTCATTTTGATGTATAAGTACTTTCTCCTGTTGCTATAAAAAAAGGGTCTCGATATTATGTTTTTTTATTTATGATTATACTCAATATTATAGGGTTTATTTAATAAAATATCATTATGAATTCTTTGATATATATATATAGTCTTTCGGGCTGTTGTCAAAACTCGATATTTTATTGTTATCAAATGTTTTAAGCATGATTTAGATGGGGAATATACCAATAATAAATTTTGTGATTTGGTTGCCTTAGATAGAATCATTCACCAAAATTCATGTATAGATACTCATAAGCAAAATAAAGTTGCTAAAAGAAAATATAGCCACATTGTCAAATCTACTTGTTCTATCTCATTGTCTGCTTCTGTTCCTAGTAATTTTTTTGGGAGAAGTTGTTCTTACTACTATAAGTTTAATTAATACAATTCTATCTCCTCATATTTCAAGTTTTTCTCCTTTTAAAAAGTTGTATAACTATACTTCTAATTATTCCTCCTTTAGAGTTTTTGGTTGTACTTGTTTTGTTCTTCGTTCTCATGCAAAACACAATAAGTTATTCTCTTAATTTGTTATTCGTGTCTTTCTTGGTTATGGTGAAGATAAAAAAGGGTATCATTCTTATGATTCAAAAACTCCAAAACTTTATGTGTCTCATCATGTTGTCTTTCTTGAGCATATACATTTTTTTTCTATTACACTACGCATAGCTTGACTAGATCTGATCTTACTATCACACATATGCAGCATCATGGCAATCATCCTCTTAGATTGGGAATGGTCAGGAATGAAAGGACAAAATTCTTGTCTTTTATCATTAAAAAAAGGACTGGGAGTCGCCACATAGTATTTTGAGCACTAGAAACCCTAACTAGTCTTAGAATCTAGGTAAGGAGACTAATTGTGTAAAGAGAAGGTATTAGCACCCTTAAATGTTCCTTAACTAAGGGAAGTTGTATTGTTTAATTGTCTAATATAAACTAAAGTATCATTGTGTTTTCTAATTGTTGGTTTATCTTAGATTTAAGAAAAATTCTCCTCGGTAAGGAGATCCTTATTTTATCAAGTTAAAAACCTAATTGTTCTAATGTCAATGTATAAAAAAATGTACTTTTTTTATTTAATATCGGGAATACATCTTATATATAAATTCATAATCTCAAATACTAACAAAAAACAAAATAATTTTTGATATTTTTAAAATATAAACCTAGTTCTTATAACTATAATAAACTCGTTATTAAATCCCAAAATGCATACAAACATGTATTTTTGTTGTGTAGAAATACGATATGATTTTTTATATTTTTAAGAGGCTTGGTTGTATGCAAATTACAAAAAAAAAATTGTATTTTTGAAGAAAAGATTTTTTGTTGTTTTTTCAAAAGGAAAATGATTTGTTTAATATCAAAAAAGCACCTCACGTGTAGGTCATAACCCAAACATTAAATATAAAAGGGTGAAAACCAAAGTTGGGGATTTAAAATTGATTTGCAAAATTGTCATTGAAATGTAGCAAGAATAAACATTTTCATATAAAACAACAATTCAAAAAAATAAAATTGGATGTAATAAAAAAGAATCTTATCATCCAGTTCACATGTGAAATGAATGAAATAGATTTGTCACTATATATGGTAATAGAATCGTGAATCTCCTTGTTCTAGTTCTCTGCATCAGACTGCAATTGCCACAAAAAACATTCAAATATCACATTCTAAATATATTTTGACTATATAGCCTTAAAGATGTACAGAAGTTTAAAATCTCTTCAAATCGCCACCTCTACAACTTGGAATATCTCTTTCTTTAACATATTTTTTTGCTTTTTTCTACATCTCATATCAAAAATCAAGCAACCTATACGTTTGAAATGAATTATTGGTTGTCACACCCGGACATTGCGACAACCTATTAAAAATTTTCATGAAAAAATAATAGATATTCGACATTTTGTTCTTTGGGAAAAAATATATAGTTTAAAAAATTACCACCTAGTATTATGATCATTAGGAACCTTGACTGGTCAACAGAGATTGGTTATATAAAAAGAAAAATATTATCACCCTTTAAGGCCATGTTTGTTTCTTGGAAAACAGTATCCAAGAAACCACTTTCCAAACTTTCCTGTGTTTGTTTGTCATTAGAAAAGTTAATCAATGGAAAATATTTTCCGGTCAACAAAAAGCACTTTTCAGTCGACAGAAACACTTTCTGGTCAACAAAAAAAATTTAATAAAAAACAAATTGGCTTGATTTTCAGGAAAGTGTTTTCCTTTTTAACTATGTTTGTTTCCTGGAAAGTGGTTTCCAGAAAAACACTTTCCAAACTTTCTTGTGTTTGTTTGCTATTAGAAAAGTTGGTAAATGAAAAACACTTTCCAGTCAAAGTAAAATTTGGCTTGATTTTCAGGAACGTGTTTTCCTGAAAAATTTGAAGGAAAACATTTTCCGGAAGTTGTGAAAAATTTAGAAATGTCATTATTTACTGATTATATTAAATTTGATTCTCAAACTTTTGATTGCTATATGTATTTTGTTTTGAATATTTATTTTTTAATTTCATATCTTAAAATTTATTTTTTATACTAACTTTGATCCTCATTTTTATAATTATTATTTGCTTTTCTTCTATTATTTTTTTATTGAAATTTTTTTCTATCAAATTTGGTCCTCATTCTTTTGATTGTTATTTATTTTATTTGAAATACTTTATGAAATGTTAATTTTTATTATTTTAATTTCTTCATCTTTTTTTTAGATTTGATTTTTATTATTTTGATTATTATTTATTTTATTTGAGATAATTTATGAATTTTTTTTCAATTTTATTATTATTCAAATTTTTAATTTATAAGATTTATTCTTTATTATTTTAATAAACTTGAGAAAAATAAAATATTAATAAATTATTTTCTTGTTCATTTTCCATAACATAACCAAACATTAGAAAGTGTTTTCCAGTTCATTTTCCATAACACTACCAAACATCAGAAAATACTTTACTTTTCAAGAATTTATTTTTCTCAAAATTCACTTTCCTTAAAATTCACTTTCCAAAAGAAAACAACTTTCCTGCAAACAAATGAAGCCTAAGTGTCCTACCTAAGACCTATTGTATTACAAGTTTTGTTTTAAATTTTTAAGAATTTGTTGAATTATGTTTTTCATAATCTTCCTAAGATATTCCTAACTCTAACTCAAGTGAATACTCGACTACAAATATTTTTAATTTTAGCATTGTTAAATATTACATAATCTTAAAAGTATAGTATTTCTGAGTCTGCTGTGAGGTGAATAAATTCACAAAATTTAGATTAAAAAAAAATTATTTATTAATTTTATTTTTTTGGAGGGCTGGATCTAGCCCAGCCATACAGGCTGGGCTAGACGCAGCAGCTCAGGTGGATTATTGGTTCAACCAGTAACCCGACTGCTTTACCTGCAGGCATGCGCGGATCTGCACGCCCGCTGCTACAGTAGCCATATAATTAAAATGCAAGGGAGGGAAAAACGAAATCTTACCTGCTGCCGGATTGCCTTTGCTGGCGTCTTGGGCGAAGGTTGGTTCTGGCGCTCGTTGCTGGGATTCTCAGAAAACTTGGATTTATCCTTCTGCTTTTGGTTTCCTCCCCTCTGTTTCTTCTTTTCTTGTTTCTGTGTTTTTTTTTGTTCTCTCTCCTCTGTTCCTCTCTGTCTCTTTGTCCTCTCTCTCTCTCTCTCTCTACTGGTTGTGTGTCGCTGGCGCGGAGGACGAAACTACTTTGAACGGTGGATGGCTGGTGAAGACTACGACTGAGGAGAGAGTGGCTGCTCTTGTTGTTGCTTGCTCAGGGTGCAGAACAGAGAAGATCGTTTGCTAGACCTGCAACCTGCGGCCGGTGCGGGATGGGTAGCAGATGCAAGAGAGAAGACGCACGGTTGTTTCTGTACTGCTGCTGGAGCTGGAGGAGGCGCACAGTGCCGGTTGCTGGATGTTGCTAGAGCTGGAGGAGGCGCACACTGCTGGTTGCTGGTGTAGGAGGAAGAATCACTGGAGGAGCCAAGTGGTTTTTTTTCGTGGCAAAGAAGAGGTATCTGGGTTCCAGCTGATCATAGTGAGGAGAGAAGTTCTTCAGAGCGATCCTGAGGGAGGCTGGTTTTCTTCATCGTGTGCATGGCCTGCTCAGCTATGGCCGAAAGAAAGGAGCGGGTAGCGGCACTGTTGAGAAGAGGAAAAGAAAAAACAAGGGCTCGGTGTTTTTTTCCTGTTCTTTTCTTGTTTTTAATCTCCCCGTCCGTTTTCTGAAATGGCCCCCTTTCCTTTTGCATTGCATGGACTGAGATATATATTTATAATGTAAGAGTCATATAACATATGGAAAATAAAATTTCAAATAAATTTTTAAAAAAATTTAAATTTAATTAAAAATTAAATTGAAAAAAATAATTATTATTATCTTAATGATAAGAAAAGATAATAAAAACATATTATAATCCTTAATTTTCTCACAAGTTGACAAATCATAATTTTAATTGAAATCCAATCCCTAGTAATTTAATTTTAAATTTTAACCCCTTTAAAGTTAAATTAAAAGCAAATGAGTTAAAATTGAATTATAACATTGATTAATAAATGAAAAATAAAACATTAGCATTTAAATAAAAAAAATTATCTTGTATAACCTTTTAGGTGAAACTTGATATATTAAAAAATAATCATTCATTGGTTATATTAAATATATATATAAAATATTGATACCAACATATATTAACTACTTATGTGAAATTAATTAATATAGGTTTAACTCAAATTTTTTCAATCTATTTGAACAATACCCTTAAATCATTAGCAATCTCTTACAAAATTCAAGCTCCTCTATATTTTGTGAAAATTTCATCTTAATTAACAATAAGATTGATAAAAATATAAATTACACCAATTAAATAAGTTATTATTTATTTAATTATAAAACATTTAAGTCACAAAACCGAAATCAATTTCATCAAATTACAAACAAATATAATTTTTTAAAATCTCAAATAAACTTAAACATGTACAAATTATATACTCATATAATACATTTCCATGGGAAAAAGCTATAAAATAATTAAACATATCAAAATGCCCAAAACAAATACACAACATTTTTAAAATGATTTAAAAAAATATATGTATTTTTGCCTACTTAATTTCCATCAAATGACTAGGCTAGCTAGCAAGAAAAACTTTTTAGGTTCTTTTTTTTCAAGAGTAGATAGAGATATTTTGTTGTTTTTTTAAGAAAAAGATGAGAAGAAGAAGAACAAGAAGAAGAAATGGAGGTGGGTGAGGGGGGTTAATTATCATGTTATAACTTAAAAAATAATCATGGTTTCACCTACACATATTAGCGACAAGTTTATTGCGATGATGATGTCATTTGTAGGAATGACACATTATTATTTTTCTATCATTCTTTTCTACTATAATTCTCTTAATATCTACTGAAATAAAATTTTCATCAGTAAAGTTTAGTGCAATTTACCAATGAAATTTTTTTTGTTTGTATTTTTATTTATATTTATCATGAATTAATGAGCCACAAAAATAAGATTTTAATTTAAAAATTAAAATGTAACCCACATAATATTCATGCATTTAGCTTTGAAGCTAACCAAACACAATAAATTTGTTCCCTTGTTATATTAACGAGTGCAATAACATACAACCTATTTAAATAAAAAATATAAATAATTCTACATGGGATTATGAAGAACTCCACCAAATAATTATGAATATAAGATTACAGATGGGTGGGTGCATATATACCCTTTTATAGGTCCTCTAATCCTAGAAAGGAGCAATCTCCTTCTCTTCTTCTAGTGTTGTTTTTGTTTTAGTTTTATTATATTTGAATGTATAAATTTGTAATAAATAAATAAATAAATTTTATATTAAGATAATTTATTTTTACAAGCTTGAATTTTATACAAATTTAATATTTTTCTTTTTTTTCTTTTTTTCAATAGATTTAAAAAAACATATTTTTTTAATTATTACAAACGGTGTTACCACCTCATTCCGTTAGTATATTGCAAAATATTAGAAAAGCAATATTGAAAATGTCACTTCAACTATTACATCACTAATAAAAATAATTAATATTTTATAGGAATAAAATTATTTTAGATGTCATTGTCAATCATTGATGGAATAATTCCATCGATACATTTCAATGAATAAAAAAATAATTATACATATTGTTCATTTGTAAAATTATAGAGTTTTTTCTTTTTTATCAATAGAGTTTCTAACAAACAAGAAATTACTAACAAGGTTTTTTCTGATGATCTTATTCTGTCT
>SRLM01003492.1:325-26292 GCA_015708895.1 Populus ilicifolia
AATAATAATAATAATAACAACAACAACAATAACAATAATAAAGAAGAAGAAGAAGAAGAAGAAGAAAAGTTGATGAGCACTTTAAAATGAAAAATTAAAGTAAGGATTAAACAACAATAACAAACAATGTCAAGATTAGAGGATCCATTAATGGTATGTCAAATAAGTATAGTGTTGTTACTAAATTTTGGACCCCACGTGCTATAGATGGTGTATACCCGTTTTGAACCAAGTGCTAGAAAATTAACAAAAGCGGAGGAGAAAGAAAGATTTTTTTCGAACCCTGTTTCAGCCATCTCCTGCTCTCTTTATCCTTCCCTACTGCTATCAAAATTGTCAGGATTCTTAAGCTAATTAGGATTCTTTATAATGCTAAATTCATTCCTCTTTTACATGGGCTATAAGGTTGAAATAAATCTTGAAAGTGGCACTAGAAAACCTAGTTCTACTGCTGCCGCAATTTTTTATTCCAACTTAGACCCGGATTCTGACTTGGGTTCGTGCAATGTCTGACCATCCCAACTATATTCTATCACTCATGACATGTTGAAGAATGTACCTACACCTTGATTGCGTCCTAGGGCTCATTGTTCTTATGGCAGGCTCTCAGTCGAGGATGCTTGGCATTGTTAGTTTCCTGAATTTAGATCGGGAGACCTTTTTGACCAACCAGATTGTGGCCTGATTCTGTCATATCTCACCTTGACTCCCCATGAAATCCACAGTACTGGATGCATACATGAATTTGGGCTTTCAAATCAATGGATTTTGATATCCGAAGCTTAAGCTCTGCACGTTTAAATATCTGACGTGAAAATAGAAAATTTTGCCACAAGCCTGATTCTAACCCAAGTTTTGCACCGAAAAAATTCTACTGCCATCATGATTTTTTTGGTTCATTCTTAGGGTACTCCCAGTCATATCGGGATGCTCGGCATTTGTCAGTTTTGAATCAGGTCAGAAGACCCTTTTTGACCGACGAGATCGCAACCCAATTCTGTCCTATAAAATGATTATATCTCATCCTAAATCCCTATCAAAGTTGTAATCTGACATGCATAGATGAATTTTGGCTTTCGAATCGATGGATTTTGATATCAGAAGCTCAAGCTTTGCACGTTTAAATATCTGACGTGAAAAATAGAGAATTCTGTCATGAGCAGGATTCTAACCCAAGTTTTGCATCGAAAAAAAATTCTACCGCCATCATGATTTTTCTGGTTCATTCTTAGGGTACTTGACACGACAAAGAGATTAATGTCTTCTCCCAAGTGCAGGAGTGTCGAAGTAATAAATAACCCGGTAAGACCGAGGTCGAACCACAGGGAGGTTATTGTACAAATTATAAATAACAACAATACCACAACAACAATAATAACAATAATAATAATAATAATAATAATAATAGTACTAGTAGTGGTAGTAGTAGTAGTAATATTAACAACAATAATAAAGAAAAAGAAGAAGATGAGAACTTTGAGATGAAATATTAAAGCAAGGATTAAACAATGATAATAACAAATGTCAAGGTTAGAGGTTCCACTAATGGTCTGTCAAACAAGTATAGTATAAACTTTTATTGTTCAATTGGAATCCACACATAAAGGAGGTTCCATATTATAGATTGTTAACATGATTACATTAGTCATCTTATTCAATTAATGCTAATACTTGTAAATTTCGTCAAGCATTCATGATTATAACTTATGTTAACAACAAATCAAGTTCCTTTCATAGCTCAGGTGTCGGTTATACCATACAGTATGGGCTATGAAAGTGCCAAGTATTTGTTGTACCAATTGTTATACAACATAAATCAAGATTAATCATTTAACAAGCAAAGTATTAAAGAGTGAACAAGATAACAAATATAAAACATGTTAGTATTAAACATTAAAGTCCATATTAAGTTTATACCATACTTATTCTTACACCATTAGTGTAACCTTTTCACCTTGACATAATTAACTTAGCTAGACATAATGGAAGAAAGAAAAATAGATAAACAAAATAAGAACATAAAAGTTAACTAAAGAAAGGAAAGGAAATGAAAGGCATAAACTTGATATTAATGAAAACAAAGCATAAAGAATACAAAGAGAGAAAACAAGAGCATGATCTTGATCTGGACACCAAGATGCCTAAATGCATGGCAAATGCCTCCTTTTATAGGCCAAAATTGGGAACTATTGATTTGATGACTAATTGATGAGTAGATGGCCAACCCTTGACTTGGTGACAATCCTTATCTTCTCTTGTCTGCCCAAAACGTCATTGATGACGTCAAAATTAGAGCCACTTGAAAACATGAAAGTTCTAGGCAATTGTCTCAGCTTTCTTGTGTAAAAAATTCAGCTCATTTCGACTTCTAGAACTCCAGATATGGCCAAAATACTGAACAGTGCTCGGGCTGGAGGACAGATTCGGGCTTCTTTGTTGTTGCAATAATTTGGACTTGAAAATGGCCTTTTTAGATCTTGGGCTCCATATGAAAGTTGTAGGCCTATGTCTTACCTTTCCATCCATATAAAGTAGACCTAAATCTGAGATCTATAGCTCCAGATATGACCCAATTACCGAACAGTGTTCCGGTTTGGATTGCACCGACATCTCTTTTCTAAGTTTGATCATCTCTTTGCCTTTGCAATTGAAGTTCTTAAAGTCATCAATCAATCCTTTCATTTATGTGATAGGCCTGCATTTAAAATGGACATTTACCACAAATTAAAGGTATCTTATATTATTAGATAGATTATTATAAAACGTACTTTAGTTAAGGAGTTATTGATACTTTAAGTGCAAAATGATGATATAAAACCATGATAAAAATGCACTTTTGAATACTAATCAGTACTCCCAGTCATATCGGGATGCTCGGCATTTGTCATTTTTTGGAATCAGATTAGGAGACCTTTTTGACTGACGAGATCGCGGCCCGATTCTGTCTTATAAAATGATTATATCTTGCCTTAAATCCCTATCAAAGTTGTAATCCTACACGCATAGATGAATTTTAGTTTTTGAATTGTTCGATTTCGATATCAGAAGCTCAAGCTCTGCTCATTTAAATCTCTGACGTGAAAATAGAGAATTCTACCACGAGCAGGATTTTAACCCAAGTTTGCGGGACTGATTCGAAGGATTTTTTCTAGACCCGGGACTGAATCAAAAAGTGTTAGAATGAGGGATTTAATTGAAGAAGGATATGGAAAGCTGGAGAGGGGGGCTGGATCATCATAAATGGAAGGATTTTTACCACACCGAAAAGGAAAATAAGACTTTGTAGCTGCACCCTCCATCTGATTTCTTTCCCTTTTTCTCTACTGTTTTCCTTTCTCATCACATCTGATTATTGGAGCTGAAGACCATGTTTTTGTTGCCTCATTTCAAAGGGAGCAGCTGGCCCTATGGAAGGAAAGAAAAGAGCCACACCATCCTCCAAAACGGGAAAGAAATCAGATGTAAAGCACCACCATAAAATCAGAATAATTGTAGTTTCCTTTTGCGTTTTTTACTGCAAATCAGTAGGGATTTGTGTACTAGGATTAATGCATTGAATCTTTCCTAAATAGAAATATGTTAGACTATATATAAGCCCCTCTAATGAACTAGGGCGGCAGAAGAAAAAGAGAGCAGAAAGGAGATGAAACAAGAAAAGAAAGAGGGGGAGAGGGGGAAAAAGAGGGCAACAATATAAAAGAAAACAGAGGCAGAAGAGAAAAAAGAGGAAAGAGCAGAGACACAAAAGAAGAGGGTAAGGCTGAGAGTATTATTAAGAAAAAAAATGAGGAGATCGAGATAAAGAGAGGAGATTCATTGTAGTCTACACTGTCTTGCAGAAAAGGAGTTTACAAAACTGTAAAATTTGGAAAAGCTCCTAACAGCACAAGAGGAAGGCTTTTTTTCGGGTCATCAAAGGTAAAGAAAAGGCTGGAACTACCCGTTGATTTACACTTCATTTTGGCAAGCAATAGGTGTTGGTTCACGTGTTCATTTTTTGTTATTTGGAAAGAGAAGTAGCTGACCATTGGTAGGTACTTATGGTCTTTCATATACATAATGTAAAGGCACGGTGTTCAAAGTTTTTTTTTTCTTTCTTTCTTTTACACAAAACAAGCATGGTTGCTTGAGATTTAAAAAGGGGGGAAGCGTGAGTCATGGTTTCTACTATAGGATGAGGTTCAGAGCTGTGGTTTTCCTGTGTATATGGATTTATTCTCTTCTGCTAAAAATGATAGGTCAGTCTATGTTTAGGTTCTGAGTGAGTTGATGGATCGAATTCTATTTGATGAGATTTGGCCTTAGAGAGCTTTCTTTTTCTATTTTCCTCCTGCTTTGTTTTAGCTTAATTGTTTAGATCTTATAATGTTTGAAATATATGTGATGACTTGTTGTCTTTATTTGTGATTATTGTGATGCTTGCATTTTAATCAAATAAAAATGTTTTATTGTGTGTTGCATACGACCAATACCCTAACATGTTTTGAACGCTTTTTTATACAAAAAATATTAGAAGTTTTGAAAAATGTGTTTTCGCATCGATTTCTTAAACACAACGAAAATTAGTTTCTTGCATTTCTGGATTTTACAACATGTTTGTAAAACTCCAAAGGGTATTGGCCAATATTCCAAAAAATATAAAAATCTTATTTTGGGGAGAATTTATCTATTATTTACCGCTAATGTTTGGATAAAGAAATCCTTAAAGGACAAATATCCAAAATATTATTGGAAATAATTTGTTATTATTCACTATTAATATTTGGATAAAGAAACCTGGAGTGGTAAATATCCAAAATAATTTTCTAGGAATAATAAATCTGCACATGTCCTTGAAAGAAGCCTCGATTATAATCGAGGATATTTCAATTTTTTTCCTCCACGGTTTACGAGCCGTGAGAGTATAAAACACTAAGGCAAAAATAGGCGTTTAAAGCACCCTAGATTTCTAAATTTTTATCCTTCCTTGCGATTTACGAGTCGCAAACTCTTGAAATACCAAGGGAAAAATGAGCTTGTAAAGCGCATTAATTCTCCTTGGATTTCTTTCTTAAGAAATTTAGTTATAATCGAATCGAGTAAAACTAATGGGATTAGAAAACACCAACACCATAGCAATTATAAGACAAACACCAAGCAGCTTTTCTTAGGTAGGGCATACTAGGGGTGCTAACACCTTCCCTTTACGCAACCAGTCCCTTTCCTTAAAATCTCTGAAAGACCAGTTAGGTTTCCTAGTGACCATAATACTAGGTGGCGACTCCCTTTTACACAAAAATAAAACTAAGAGACCTCGAAATCAATTGACGGTTGCTGCGATGCCGCACTCCGCTCGTGAGGGTGCAACATATAGTATAAACTCTTATTATTCAATTGGAAACCACACATAAGGGAGGTTCCAATCTGATTATAGATTGTTAACATGATTACATTAGTTATCTTATTCAATTAATGCTAATACTTGTAAATTTCATCAAGCATTCATGATTATAACTTATGTTAACAACAAATCAAGTTCCTTTCATAGCTTAGGTGTCGGTTATACCATACAGTATGGGCTATGAAAGTGCCAAGCATTTGTTGTACCAATTGTTATACAACATAAATCAAGATTAGTTATTTAACAATCAAAGTATTAAAGATTGAACAAGATAACAAATATAAAACATGTTAGTATCAAACAGTAAAGTCCATATTAAGTTCATACTATACTTATTCTTACACCATTAGTGTAACCTTTTCACCTTGACATAATTAACTTAGCTATACATAATGAAAGAAAGAAAAATAGATAAATAAAATAAGAATATAAATAAGATAAAAGTTAACTAAGTAAAGGAAAGGAAATGAAAGACATAAACTTGATATTAATGAAAACAAAGCATAAACATTACAAAGAATACAAAGAGAGAAAACAATAGCATGATCTTGATCTGGACATCAAGATGCCTAAATGCATGGCAAATGCCTCCTTTTATAGGCCAAAATTGAGAACTATTGATTTGATGACTAATTGATGAGTAGGTAGTCAACCCTTGACTTGGTGACAATCCTTATCTTCTCTTGTCTGCCTAAAACATCATTGATGATGTCAAAATTAGAGCCACTTGAAAACATCAAAGTTCTAGGAAATTGTCTACTCAAATGAATACAATGTTTAATCATGTTGATGCCTTTATTGTCTTACTAGATGGTCTGGGCACATTGAAAAAGATCTTTCATATTTTCTCTTGGGCCTAACTACACATTCACTGGAAACCTATAGGTCTGTTAAATGTTAATGTCTATTATAATAAGTTGTTTTCTTTTCTTGATCATGCTATAAAATAGGAATTTCTCACAACTTGTACATGAAAAATCATAATATTTGCTACTACTACTAAACAATTGATTAACCAACTATAATCTTTCATTCCTGTAATTGATCCCTCAATGAGTCGTATAAACTGGTCATATAAATAAAGTCGTAAAAACCTTAGATTAGATTGGAGTCTTCATTTATGAATTTTTATATCCTTTTATTTTATTAATGTGTTTTGTTATTTTTTTTAAGTGTGTTTCAGGTTTGTTAGTGTTCATTATTTCAAGTGATGTCTTTTATACTCTATCTTTCTATTTTAAAACATTGAGGACAATGTATCATTTTGGTTGGGGGGAGAGGGTAGTAGTTGATAAAAAAACATTTATTTTATAAAGTGATTAGTACTTAAAAGTGCATTTTTATCAAGGCTTTATATCATCATTTTGCACTTATAGTATCAATAACTCCTTAACTAGAGCATGTCTTATAATAACAAGTCTAATAATATAAGATACTTTTAATTTATGATAAATGCTCATTTTAAATGTAGGTATTCTCACAATTCAAAGGATTGATTATTGTGATTAAATATTGGAAGTGAAAGGACAAAGAAAAGGTTAAGCTTACAAAGGAGATGCCGATTCACTTCAAATTCGAATACTATTTAGTCATCGGATCATATCTAGAGATATAGATCTTAGATTTCATATTAATTTAAATGGATGGAAAGATAAGAAATAGGCTTAAAACTTTCATGGGTATGGAAAGGCCTAAATTAGCCATTTTCAAATTGAAAGTTTGGGTACGAAAGAAAAGTTTGAATCTGTCTTGCAATCTAGCTGAAATACTATTCAAATGTTTACCCATAACTAGAGTTCTTGAAGTCTAAATAATCTTAAATTTGGTGGGTGGATGGAAAATACAATTTCAAACAACTTTCATGAGAGAACCAGCCTAAATTCAGATGGTAGAAATGAGATTTCATCCAAACAAGAGCATGAAGGTTATCCACCACGTCCACCAACAGCACTGCTTAGTATTTTAGACAGATCTTGAGCTGTAGTTCTCCAAATGATCTGAAATTTGGTGGGTGGAAGGAAAACCAATTTCCAACAACTTTCATGAGAACACTTTGTCAAATTCTAATTGAATCAATGTCAATTCAGCCATCCAAAGTGCTTGAGTGATGATATCCTACAAATCCACTAATCAATAGTTAGCCACTACATCAATTATTAATTACCATATGAATAGTTCTAAATTTTAGCCTATAAAAAGAGGCATTATCCATTTATTTGGGTATCTTGTTTTCCATATCAAGATCATGTTCTTGCTCTCTCTCTCTTTATATTTTTGTAATGCTTAAGTTTTGCTTTTATTAATCTCTTATTCGTACTTTTCATTTCCTTTACTATACTTAGTTAACTTATATCATGTTTATATTCTTATATTTTTTTTTAAGTTTTTCTCCTCTATAATGTCTAGCTAAGTTAATTTTATGAAGGTGAAAATGTATCACTAATGGTGTTAGGATAAGTAAATATAAACTCAATATGGACTTCAATACTTATATCCTAAACAACTTGCTATTAACATGTCTTGTCATTTTTATGTTACTAATTCTTAATACCTTGTTAAATGGTTAATTTAGATTTGTGTTGTATAACACTTAGTACATCAAATACTTAATCCTTTGTAGTCTTCGACCGACATCGTTATTATGAAAGGAACTTGACTTGTTGTTAACATAAGTTAGCATCATGAATACTTGATAAAATTTATAAGTATGATGTTATTTAAATAAGATGATTAATTTGATTGTGTTGATAATTAATAAAGAGTTTATACCTTACTTATCTTTAATACTATTAGTGTTTCCTCTAACCTTGATATTTGTTTTTATCATTGTATAATCTTCACATTAATTTTACATCTCAAAGTCCTCTTTAACTCATCTATACCACCACCATCATTGTTGTTGTTGTAATTCTTATTCTTGTTATTATTTATAATTTATATAGTTAACTTCCTTGTGGGTCGACCCCGGTCTTGCTGGGTTATTTATTATTTTGACACTCCTACACTTGGGATAAGACATCAACGCTTTGATCTTGTCAAGTTTTTGGCGCTGTTGCCGGATAGGTAAATTCTTATATAAATTATAATTTTTATTTTATTTTCACTTTTCATTTTATTTTGTATATAACTTTTGTTTCTTTTGTTTTGTTTCCTTCTTCTTTTATTTTCTTCCTCTTTTTATTTTCTTCCTACACGTGCATGAGAATATGGTTAGGTATATTAACTGGTAGACTTTGTAAGGTATCCTCATCATTTTCAGAAATAAATGACAAAATAAGATAACTAGTCACTTTATAATGAGAAAAACTGAATTAGAACACTTAGAAACCACATGAACCCTACAAGAACAAGTGCACCGTTATGCGTAATTTTCCCTCCTAATGCATCTCACTTTAATTTTAAGCTAGACATTATTCAACTTTCACCTTTTTTTCATGGGTTAGATCTAGAAAATCCATACTTGTATTTGAGAGAATTTGAAGAAGTTTGTAACACCTATAATGATTTAAATTGTAGCATGAACATTATCAGATTAAATCTTTTTCCTTTTTCATTAAAAGTTAAAGCTAAAACATGGCTACAAAATCTTAGCTCAAGATCCATTCATGCTTGGGATGAAATGTAATAACAATTTTTAAAGAAGTTTTTTCCATCTCATAGAACAAACTCTTTTAAAAGACAAATCAACACTTTCACTCAAAAACCAAGAGAAACATTTTACCAATGTTTAGATAGATATCGAGACTTTCTTAATACTTGCCTTTATCATGGTTTTGAAACATGAAAATTGGTTTCATATTTTTATGAAGAGTTAACATCTAAAGATAGATAAATGGTAAAATTGATGTGCAATGAAACTTTTGAAAATAAAGACCCTAACGAAGCAATGGAGTACCTAGACTTATTAGCTAAAAATGCTCAAAATTAGGACACTACAAGTACTTATGAGGCACCAGGTTAGACTCAATATTATATATCCAGTGGAGGTATGTACAATGTTAGGGAAGATCATGATCTTCAAGTCAAATTTGCATCTTTAGCCAGAAAAGTTGAGGCACTAGAATTAAAAAAGAGTGATCAATTAATATCTGTTCAAGACATTATGTGTCAAATTTGAGAAATCAATGAACATTCAACCAATGACTGTCCAACTTTGCCTTCTTTTAAGAAATGTCTCTATGAATAAGCTCACACTTTAAATAGTTTTCAAAGGCCTAATCATAATCCATACTCGAAAACATACAACCCTGGTTATAGAAATTACCCAAATTTCAGTTGGAAGAGTAGTAAAAATAACGCACAAACTTCACAGCCACTATTTCAACCAAACTATAATTTTAAAAATTCTCGTGGATATGCACTTCCTTATGCTCCACCTCCTAGAAGAAATCTTAAGAAAGTATTACATGCATTCATTGAAAAGCAGAAGACAATGAACACTCAAAATCCTCAAACTATGGCAAATACAAAAGATGCTCTTGTAAAATTCACATCTACTCTCAGTTTTCAAGAGAAAGGTAAGTTTTCATCTCAACCATAGTAAAATCCCAGGGGCCAATACAATGCAAATGCAAGTAGTTTCACAAACCATCACATGGATCAAGTCAAATCAGTCATCACTCTTCGCAGTGGTAAGGTTATTGAAAAACCCACTCTTGAACCTTGTGAGAAAGATGATGAGTTAATCTTCGAGGGTAAGAAAAGGGTTAAAGCTAAACATTGCAAAGAAAAGACTGATTCCCTCCAACACTTTCATTTCCTCATGTCATGACCAAACAAAGAAAAGTCAATCACAATTCTGAAATCTTGAAAACTTTCAAACAAGTAAGGATCAGTATACCTGTGTTGGATGTTATTAAAGAGGTACCTGTTTATGCTAAATTTTTAAAGATCTGTGCATTATGAAGAGAAAATTGAATGTGAAAAAGAAAGTCTTTTTAACCGAGTAAGTAAGTGTCATTTTTCAGAACAATAATGTTTTGAAATATAAAGACCCCAGTTGTTCTACAATTTTGTGCTTTATTAGAGAACATAAAATTGCAAGAGCTTTACTTGATCTCGGAGCCAGTGTAAATTTACTTTCATATTCAGTTTTTTAAAATCTCAATCTAGGTGAGTTAAAACCAACTTTTATAACTTTGTTACTTGCTAATAGATTTGTAAAAGTGCTTAGAGGAATAGTTGAAGATGTGTTAGTATAAGTTGATAAATTCATTTATCCGATGGATTTTATTGTCCTACATACACAAACAATTGAAGCATGTAATTTAATTCTTGTTATTTTAGAATGTCCATTTCTTGCAACTTCTAATGCATTGATTAATTGTAAGAATGGACTGATGAAGTTATTATTCAGAAACATGACATTGAAGATGAATATTTTCAACATTTGCAAGCAACCTGGAGATAATAATGATTTATAGGAAGTGAATTTTATTGAAAAAATAGTTCATGATCAATTTGAAACTATTTTTAGTGAAATTGAATTTAATGAGTCTGAGAATTTGCAAATGGTTTATTTTTAGGAAGAGTCAAAGGCAAGTAATTAGAGACCATAAATTAAAGAGTTGCCACCATGATCAATTGAGTCTATAACTTCATGTGTTCAACCACCAAAACTTGATTTAAAGTCATTGTCATTCAATGTCAAATACTTATTTATGGGAGAAAATGAAACTTTTTCGGTAATAATTTCTTCCAAAATTAATGCACATTAAGAAGGTACGTGATTACAAACTCTGAAAATGCACAAAAATGCATTAGGATGGACCATAGCTGACATAAACAAAATTAGTCCTGTAATTTGTACAAATAAAATTTATTTAGAGAAAAATATTAAACCCTCTTGAGAAAGCAACAAAAGCTTAATCCTAATATTAAAAAAGTAATGAGGAATGAAGTCATTAAGCTTCTAGATAATTTAATCATTTATCCTATTTCTAATAGAAAATGGGTAAGTCTTACCCAAGTTGTACCCATGAAGTCTGGAGTCACTATGATAACAAATGAGAAAAATGAATTAATTCTAACTAGGACTATTACTGGTTGATGCATGTGCATTGACTATAGAAAACTTAATTCAATGACCAGAAAAGATCATTTTTCTTTACCTTTCATGGATCAAATCATAGAAAAAGTTATAGGTCATGAATTTTATTGTTTCCTAGATGGCTATTCATGTTATAATCAAATTAAAATTGTATTGGAAGATCAAGAGAAGACCACTTTTACATATCCATTTGGTACTTTTACATATGGAAGGATGCCTTTTGGATTATGTAATGCACCAGCCATATTTCAAAGATGCATGCTTAGCATATTCAGTGATATGGTTAAATGTTGTCTTGAAATTTTTATGGATGATTTTTTTGTTTTTGGTGATTTATTTGATAATTGTTTAACTAACTTAGAAAAAGATTTGAGCAGGTATGAAGAGAAGAATCTTGTGCTAAATTGGAAAAAATATCATTTTATGGTAACAAAGGGTATTGTACTTTATTTCATCGAAAGGAATTGAGGTTAACAAATCTAAAATTGAATTAATTGCCAACTTGCCAACACCAAAATCTATTAAAGATGTTAGATCATTCTTAGGACATGCTTGTTTTTATAGAAGGTTCATCAAAGATTTTAGTGTTATATCTAAGCCATTGTGTAACCTTCTAACAAAGAAAAATGTTTTTGAATGGAATGAACAATGTGAAAAAACCTTTGTTAAACATAAAAACTTGCTTACTTTTGCTCTTGTCATTTAATCTCCTAATTGGTCATTACCTTTTGAAATAATGTGTGATGCTAGTGATTATATCGTGGCTACCATTCTTAGGACATGCTTGTTTTTATAGAAGGTTCATCAAAGATTTCAGTGTTATATCTAAGCCATTGTGTAACCTTCTAACAAAGAAAAATGTTTTTGAATGGAATGAACAATGTGAAAAAACCTTTGTTAAACTTAAAAACTTACTTACTTCTGCTCTTGTCATTTAACCTCCTAATTGGTCATTACCTTTTGAAATAATGTGTGATGTTAGTGATTATATCGTGGCTACCATTTTGGGATAAAGAAAAGATAAGAAACCTTACGTGATTTACTATGCAAGTGAAACTTTAAATAGTACTCAAATGAATTACACCACCACTGAAAAAAAATTACTTGTAGTAGCGTTTGCATATGAAAAATTTAGGTTTTATCATGTCAGCTCACCTGTTGTTTTTAGTGATCATACAGATTTGAAATTTTTTTTAAAAAAAGATTCTAAGGCTAGATTAGTATGATGGATTTTGTTACTTCAAGAATTTGATATCATAATCAAAGACAAGAAAGGCACAGAAAATTTTGTCGCAAATCATTTGCCAAGATTGACAATAGATTTGAGATTTGACATCATACCAATTGATGACTACTTTTCTGATGAATCCTTATTTTATGTCTCTACAACATCTTGGTTTGCTAGTATTGTTAATTTTCTTATTTCAGGACATTTAGCACCTCATTAAAGTACCCAAGACAAAAGAAAGTTCTTGAACAAAATGCATTCCTGATAATGAGGTAAGTAGTGTCATTAAATTGTCATTCTGAGGCATGTGGGGGTCATTTCTCATTAAGAAAGGCAACTACAAAAATCTTACAAAGTGGATTTTACTAGCTCACCATGTTCAAGGACTCACATGTATTTTGCAAGACATGTGAAAATTATTAAAAGTTGAGATCTATTTTAAAACATCACATGATACTTTTAAATCCTATTCTTGCCATCAAGATCTTTAATTGTTGGGTATAGATTCCATAGGTCCATTGCCTCCATCATTTGGTTTCTTGTACATATTAGTCGCAATAAATTATGTTTTAAAATGAATAGAGGCAATTTCAAGTTGAAAAAATGATTAAAAAATAGTGATAAAGTTTTTGAAAGAAAATATTTTAAATCAATTTGGAATCCCTCGAGCCATGATAAGTGATGATAGAAAAACATTTATGCAACAAGTCATTTGAGTTTTTAATAAGGAAATATGGAACCACATACAAAGTTGCCACCCCTTATCACCTTTAGACAAGTGGACAAGTAGAACTTGCTAATAAGGAGATCAAATAGATCTTGAAGAAAACAGTAAACTCTAATAGGAAATACAGCTCTTTAAGACTTAATGATGTACTTTGGGCTTATCGAACTGCTTATAAAACATCATTAGTATGTCACCTTATAGACTAGTCTATGGAAAACCTTGTCACTTTCTATGGAACTTAAACATAAAGCATATTGGGCTATTAAAGCATTCAATTCAAATCTTGATTATGCTAGTCAGCTATAGAAATTACAAATAAATGACCTTGAGAAAATAAAAAATGATGTATATGAAAATTCAAGAATTCATAAATGAAGATGTTAGTCAAAAAGTCTTGCTTTATAATTCTTGTCTCTATTTATTTCCTGAAAAACTAAGATCAAGATGGAGCGGTCTTTTTATTACAAAACATATGTATCCATATAAGGCTTGTGATGTCGAGAATCCAAAGAATTGTAATATTTCTAAGGTAACTAGATATTGTTTGAAAGCTTACTTTAACTTTTCAATTGAAAATGACTCTATTGAATTGGTCGATCCTTTATATGAAGATTGATATTTTTTCTCTCTCACATTGATTTTGTATTTTTTTGTAACCTTTGTTTTGCTAGTTTTTTTCCCACCCTGGTCACATGGCAAATAATGGTACTTTGTGACTTTAGTCAGTTCTTTCAATTTCTCATAATAACTGATATCTATGTATATATTTGTTCAATTCTTTTCTCTTTCTCCTTTATTTACATCTTTTCTCATTTGAAAATGAACACTACTCTTGAAAAATTAAAAAGTATTTTCCTGTTTGGCATCAGAATGCGATTACAAAAATTTAGAGTGCTAGATATGAAAGATTGAGATTATTAATGAACCATGGAATTCCTGAAGATATTCAGGTGAGTAAAGGTTCGATTATCAGGTGAGTCCTTAAATTCTTTCATTTCATATATGCCTAGATTAGGTAAAAGCACTTTTGTAAAGAAACATTGTGCAAAACGACTGCAAGTCTATCACAAATATGCTAGATGGATTTGTAATACAAAATTTCATTCTTTAGTAATGGTATCTATAAATCATGAAGATAAAATATAGTTTATTAAGGATGACCTGAGTAAGGAGTCTTTAGATAATTATCTATTGACTTTTGAGACGCACCATAGTGGAGATGTGCATCGTGTAATTTATGATTTATGGCCACAATTCTATAAAAAACATGCTCGACATAGTCTTACAAATCTGACTAAAAAAGACCCTCTTTGTCAGTTTTTAAAAAAACTGGACGAGAAGCCTATCCCCGACCCATAGAAGGCGTTTAAGTCGTTCTTGGACGTAAAACCAAGGGAAGATGTGAGCCACAATCACAACTACTTGTACATACACATATTTTTTCTAAAATATATATATAATAATAAAAGAGAGAGAGAGAGAGAGACTCTAACTGGCCTACATATAGGTGATATGATTGTATTTTCACTTTCTCATCTATAAATTCTTCTCTTCATTCCCTTTATTTCTACTTAACCTATACATTCCACAAATATCAAATTGTGTAGAAATGACAAGTTCCTCAAGTCATCAAATAAGAAATATTTATGTTTTTGGTGGATCTAGTCCTGGGAAAGAAAATGAGTTTTTAGAATCAATAAATCATCTTGGTCAACTAGTAGCTGCAAGAAAGATTCATTTGGTGTATGAAGGAGGCAACCTTAGGTTAATAGGGAGTATGTCAATAGCTATATTTTTAGAAGTTAGTCATGTTTTGGGAGTTGTCCCCAAAACTTTAGTAAATGGTGATATTATTAGAACAATAATTGGAGAGGAGCTACAAGTCTCTACAATGTCTGATCGAATGAATACAACGTTTAAACATGTTGATGCCTTCATTGTCTTACTAGATGGTTTGGGCATATTGGAAGAGATCTTTCATATTTCCTTTTAAGCCAACTTCACATTCACCATAAATCCATCGATTTGTTAAATGTTAATGGTTATTATGATAAGTTGTTCTCTTTTCTTGATCATGCTGTGGAACAAGAATTTCTAACATCTTAAGCACAACAAATCATAATCTCTACTACTACTGCTAAACAATTGATTGATCAACTAGAATCTTTCACTCCTATAATTAATCCCTTCATGAGTCGTATAAATTAGACAACTAAGAAAAGCTATAAAAAGCTTAGATTGGATTTGAGCCTTCATTTGTGAAACCTTGTGTATTATTATTTTGTTTTGTTATTTTTCATATTTGTTTATGTTTGTTTCAAATTTGTCAATGTTCGTTGTTTCAAGTGATATCTTTTATACTTTATCTTTCTACCTTTGAACATTAAGGATAATATTTTGTTTTAGTTAGGGTGAAAGGGTAGTAGTTGATATTTAAAAAAAAAAACTTTACTAGTTATGTTTTCTATTTGTAAAATCATTGTTACTATGATGCCAGAGTCAGGGAGTTCTTTTGTTAAAGTGACTCTTGAGACGCATCCTAGTAAACATTCTTAACAAGGTCTATTATAATACTTCTTGAAATATTCAAGTTTACAAACTCTCGCATTATTATTTATTATTTCTGCTCATATACTCATTAAAACAAGTATTTTTAAACCTTTATTTTCACACACATACTTTAACATATGATTGTGGTTTGCATATTGGATTATTGCATTATTTATGTTTTTCTGTTAAAAGTAACAACTAAAAGGGATAATATATAATTTGTAAAAAAAAGAAAAAAGCATAAAGGAAACTAAAAAAAGAAAAAGAAAAATAGTGATTATAAATGTACTAAAAAATAAAATAAATAAAAACATAGATATGTTTTGTTTCGTAGCCTCCCTAACTTGAATTATTAAGCCCGAATGAGTGTTTTAACACTTAATACCTTAAAGTTAACTGACTAGGGAGCTATTGGCCCAACGCTTGTTACATGGATTAAGGAAAAATATTTAAGGGAATTAAATATTGCACTATTTACATATTAGTTTCTGCAACCCAGTTATTAGCTGAAAGCTCATTATATGGGTTATAGATGCATTGTGTTTTAAGTTATATGTATATATATATATAAAAAAATAATCCCAACCCAAGGACATTAACCTTGAATATTAGAACATAATATTGTTTTCTTCTAATAAAAGCCTCATTATCTATGTTTTCATACATTGTGCACATAAAAAAAGATTTATTAATATCTTATTTCAATAATATGAAGCAATATATATCTATATATATATATATATAAATTTAATGAGGGTTTCTTTACTTGGATAGAGTAATGGAAGTTAAATAATGAATACGTTACTTTGGGCAACTTGCAAATTATTTTTCTATTTTAACACTTTGATTACTAGGAACTAGTAATAAGCTAATTGGGGGGTGTGATTAGCACTTAACAGTGCATTTTAATCAAGGTTGTATATCATTATTTTGCACTTAAATTATCAATAACTCCTTAACTAGAGCATGTTTTATAATAACAAGTCTGAAAATATAAGATTCCTTTAATTTATGGTAAATGCTCATTTTAAATGTAGGTATTCTTATAATTCAAAGAATTGATTGTTGTGATTAACTACTAAAAGTGAAAGGATAAAGAAAAGGCTAAGCTTACAAAAGAGATGTCGATTCACTTCAAATTCAAATATTGTTCAGTCATCGGATCATATTTAGAGATATAGATCTTGGATTTCATATTAATTTACATGGATAGAAAGATAAGAAATAGGCCTACAACTTTCATGGATGGAATGACCTAAATTGGGCATTTTTAAATTCAAAGTTTGGCCACAAAAGAGAAGTCTGAATCTGTTTTGCAATCCAGCCGAAATATTATTCAAAGTTTTACCCATAACTCGAGTTCTTAAAGTCCAAATGATCTTAAATTTGACGGGTGGAATGAAAATACAATTTCCAACAACTTTCATGAAGAGGACCAGCTCAAATTCGGATGGTAGAAATAAGGTTTCATCCAGACCAGAGCATGAGGGGTATCCATTACGTCCACCAGCAGCACTACTCAGTATTTTAGACATATCTTGATCTGTAATGCCCTAAATGATCTGAAATTTAGTGGGTCAAAGGAAAAAATAATTTGCAAAAACTTTCATGAGAACACTTTGCTAAATTCTAATTGTATCCATGTCAATCCAGCCATCCAAAATGCTTGAGTAATGTTGTCCTCTAAGTCCACTAATTAATAGTTGGCCACTATATCAATTATCAATTACCACATGAATAGTTCTAAATTTTAGCCTATAAAAGGAAGCATTTACCATTCATTTGGGCATCTTATTTTCCATATCAAGATCATGTTCTTGCTTTCTCTCTTTATATTTTTGTAATGCTTAAGTTTTGTTTTCATTAATCTTTTGTTCATGCTTTTCATTTCCTTTACTATATTTAGTTAATTTATATCATGTTTATGTTTTTATATTATTTCTTAAAGTTTTTCTTTTTCATAATATCTAGCTAAGTTAATTATGTGTAGGTGAAAATATTTCACTAATGGTGTTAGGATAAGTAAATATAAACTCAATATAGACTTCAATGTTTATATCCTAAACAACTTGCTATTAAGATGTCTTATCATTTTTATCTTATTAATTCTTAATATCTTACTTGTTAAATGGTTAATTTAGATTTGGGTTGTGTAACACTTAGTACATCAAATACTTGATCCTTCTCAATCTTCGGCTGACATCGTTATTATGAGAGGAACTTGATTTGTTGTTAACATAAGTTAGCATCATGAATACTTGATAAAATTTACAAGTATGATGTTAATTAAAGTTTGGTCACAAAGCATGTGTAAAATTATTGTTAGTAAGATGGCAAAGTAAATGAACTCTTTTATTAAAGTGACTCTTGAGACGCATCTTAATAACCATTTTTTTAACAAGATCTATTATAATACTTCTTGAAATATTCAGATTTACAAACTCTCACATTATTATCACTTATTTTTGCTTATATACTTATTTAACATGTATTTTTAAACCTTAATTTTCAAACACACTTTAACATATAATTATTGATTGCACATTAGATTATTACATTATTTATATTCTTTTGTTAAAGGTAACAACTAAGGAAAAATGATAGTATATAATTTGCCAAAAAAAAGAATAAAAAAATGATGATAATAAATATGTAGATAAGTTTGGTTTCTTAGCCTTCCTGACCTAAGTAATTAAGCCTGAAGGAGAGTTTTAACACCTAATACCCTAAAGATCTTTTTCAATGTGCCTAGACCACCTAGTAAGGCAATATAGGCATCAACATGGTTAAATATTGCATTCATTCGAGCAGATATTATGGAGATCTGTAGTTCCTTTCTAATTGTTTTTTTAATGATACCCCGTTGTGCTAAAGCTTCGGATACGACCCTCAAAACTTGACTAACTCCTAAAAAAGTAGTTATTAACACACCTTCCATTAACCTAAAACTACCTCCCCCATACACTAAATGAATCTTTCTCTCAGCTAGCACCTGACCAAGATGATTTTGTAATTCTAAAAACTCTTTTTTTTTCCACGACTAGATCTACTAAAAACACAAATATTTCTTATGTGATGAACTGAGGAACTTGCTATTTCTACACACTTCTATATTTGTTGAATGTATAGGTTGAGTAGAAATGAAAGGAAGGAAGAGAGGATTTTATAGATGAGAAATTAAAAAGGCAATCATACCACCTATATGTAGGTCAGCTAGAGTCTCACACACATATACTCTCTCTCTTTATTTATTTATTTATTTTTGAAAAAGCATGTGTATGTACAGGTAGTTGTGATTGTGGCTCATATCTTTTCTTATTTTTATGTCCAAGAACGACTTAAATACCTTTTATAGGTCAGGGATAGGCTTCTCATCCAGTTTTCCTAAAAACTGGCAAACATGGTCTTTTTTAATCAGATTCCCAAGACTAAGTCGAGCATGTTGTTTATGAAATAATGATCATAAATCATGAATTACACGATACACATCTTCACTAGGATGCATCTCAAAAGTTAATAGAAGATTATCTAAGGACTCCTTACTTAGGCCATCCTTAATGAATTGTATTTTATCTTCACGGTTTATAGATACCATTTCTAAAGAACGACATTATACATTACAAGTTCATCTGGCACATCAATGACAAACTTTCAGTCATTTTACACAACGTTTCTTTGCAAAAGTGCTTTTACATATTCTAGGCATATGTGAAATAAAGGAATTCGAGGATTCACCTAATAATCAGACCTTTTACTAGCAAATATCTTTAAGAATTCCATGATTCATTAACAACCTCAATCTTGCACATCTAGCACGGTAAAATTTTATAATCATATTTTAAGGCAGAGAGGGAAAATGTATTTCAATTTTTTTAAGATTAGTGTCCATTTTCAAATAAGAATTGGAAGAGAGATTTAAAGAATTGCATAAATATATACACAGATATTAGTTATTATAGGAACTAAAAGAACCAACTTAAGTCACGGAGTACCGTTGTCTGCCATTTGACTTGGGTGAAAGAAACTAGCAAAAATCACTAAAAAAAAATATAAAAACAATATGAGAAAAACAAAATAATCAACCTTTATCTACAAGATCATTCAAACTAGTGGATTCATTTTCACTACGAAAATTATCAAAGCAAGTTTTTAAACGATGTCCATTTTCCTTGAAAACATTATCATTCATTGAATTCTCAATATAGTTTTCAAACGATGTCTATTTTTCTTAAAAACATTATCATTCATTGAATTCTTAATATTAAAAGCCTTATAAGGATACATATGTTTCTAAATAAATGGACTGCCCAATTCTAATCTTAGCTCTCTAGGGAATAAATGGAGTTGAGAATTATAAAATAAAACTTTTTGACTAGTATTAACTTTTAACAATTTTCATAAGTTCGTAGAATACATGCATGTCTTTGAACATGGTGGGCCAATAAAATCCATTTTGAAATATTTTTACAACTGTCTTTTTTGATTAAAAATAAATCCCACATGCTTCAAAATGAAAAAGTTTAATGACACTACTTACCTCATTGTCGAGAATGAATCTTTAAAATATTTGATTAGAACAATATTTGAATAAGTTAGGGTCATCCCAATAAAAGTTCTTCACTTCGTTCAAAACCTTTTCTTTATCTTAGATACTTCAATTAGTTGGCAAATCTTCTAAAGAAAGAAAAATGATATTTTTATCATACCAAGGCATTAGACTAAAAGAAAGTAAGGATTTATTAGGAAAGTAATCATCCATTGGTGAGATGTCAGATGTCGAATTTGTTGATATAAAATTTTGATAAAAATACACTTTTAAGTACTGATCACCTATAATTTTTATATTGAATCCAAGACTTAAAAAGACCATTTTCAAATCCAAATTGCAGCAACAACAAAGAAGTTCGAACCTGCCTTCTAGCCCAAGCACTGTTCAATTTTTTGCCAATATCAGAAGTTCTAGAAGTCCAAATGACCTTAAATTTTTACCCTAAAAAGTTGAGACAATTTTCTACAACTTTTTATGTTTTCAAGTGGTTTCAATTTGAACATTATCAATGATTTTTTAGGCAGACAAAAGAAAATAAGGATTGTCACCAAGTTAAGAGTTGGTCACCCACTCATCACTCAATCATCAAATCAATGTTTCTCAATTTTGGCCTATAAAAGGACACATTTGCCATGCATTTAGGTATCTTGGTTTCCAGATCAAGATCATGCTTTTGCTTTCTCTCTTTGTATTTTTTGTATTGCTTATGTTTTGCTTTCATTAATATCAAGTTTATGCCCTTCATTTCATTTCCTTTACTTAGCTAACTTTTATCTTATTTATGTTCTTATTTTATTTATTTATTTTTCTCTCTTTCATTATATTTAGCTAAGTTTATTATGTCAAGGTGAAAAGGTTACACTAATGGTGTAAGAATAAATATAGTGTATACTTCACATAAACTTTAATGTTTGACACTAACATGTTTTATATTTGTTATCTTGTTCACTCTTTAATACTTTACTTGTTAAATGACTAATCTAGATTTATGTTGTATAACACTTGGTACATCAAATGCTTGGCACTTTCATAGCACAAACTATATGGTATAAACAACACCTGTGCTATGAAAGGAACTTGATTTGTTGTTAACATAAGTTATAATCATGAATGTTTGATGCGATTTACAAGTATTAACATTAATTGAATAAGATAATTAATATGATCACGTTAACAATTTATAATATAATTGAAACCTCCTTTGTATATGGATTCCAATTGATTAATAAGAGTTTATACTATACTTATTTGACATACCATTAATGGATCCTCTAACCTTGACATTTTTTGTTATCATTGTTTAATCCTTACGTTAATCTTCCATCTCAAAGTTCCTATCTTCTTCTTCTTCTTCTTTTAATTATTATTATTAGTACTACTACTACTACTACTACTACTACTATTGGTACTGTTATTGTTGTTGTTGTTGTTGTTGTTGTTGCTACTAATATTGTTGTTGTCGTTGTTACTGTTGTTGTTTATAATTTATATAATTAACCTCCTTGTGCTTCAACCCCGGTCTTACCGGGTTATTATTACTTTGNAATTATTATTATTAGTACTACTACTACTATTGGTACTGTTATTGTTGTTGTTGTTGTTGTTGTTGTTGTTGTTGTTGCTACTAATATTGTTGTTGTCGTTGTTACTGTTGTTGTTTATAATTTATATAATTAACCTCCTTGTGCTTCAACCCCGGTCTTACCGGGTTATTATTACTTTGACATTCCGACACTTAGGAGAAGACATCAATCTTTAGGTCATATCAAGTTTTTGGCGCCGTTACCAGGGATATAAGTTCTTGTACAAATAATAATAATAATAATAATAATAGAATAAGAAGTTGAGGAGAATTTTAAGATGAAACATTAACGTAAGGATTAAACAATAATAACAATAAATGTCAAGGTTAAAGCATTCACTAATAGTATGTCAAACAAGTATAGTATAAACTTTTATTATTCAATTGGAAACCACACACAAAAGAGGTTCCAATGAGATTATAAATTATTAACATGATTACATTAATTATTTTATTCAATCAATGCTAATACTTGTAAATTTTATCAGTTCATGCTTATAACTTATGTTAACAACAAATCAAGTTCCTTTCATAGCACAGATGTCGTTTATACCATATAGTTTGTGCTATGAAAGTGCCAAGCATTTGATGTACCAAGTGTTATACAATATAAATCTAGATTAGTTACCTAACAAGCAAAGAATTAAAAAGTGAACAAGATAACAAATACAAAACATATCAGTGTCAAATATTAAAGTCCATGTTAAGTTTATACTATATTTATTCTTACACCATTAATGTAACCTTTTCACCTTGACATGATAAACTTAGCTAAATATAATGAAAGAGAGAAAAATCAATAAACAAAATAAAATCATAAATAAGATAAAAGTTCACTAAGTAAAGGAAAGGAAATGAAAGGCATCAACTTGATATTAATGAAAGCAAAATATAAGCAATACAAACACACAAAGAGAGAAAGCAAAAGCATGATCTTGATCTGGAAACTAAGATGCCTAAATGCATGGAAAATGCCACCTTATATAGGCCAAAATTGGAAACTATTGATTTGATGACTAATTGATGAGTGGGTGGCTAACTCTTGATTTGATGATAATCCTTATCTTCTTGTGTTTGCCCAAAATGTCATTGATAACATTAGAATTGAAACCACTTAAAACATGAAAGTTTTAAGAAATTGTCTCAGCTTTCTAGAAAAAAATAGAGGTCATTTGGACTTTTAGAACTCTAGATATGGGTCAAACACTAAACAATGTTTAGATTGCAGGACAGATTCAAACTTATTCATTGTTGCTACAATTTGGACTTGAAAATAACCTTTTTTAAATCTTAGGCTTCATGAAAGTTGTATGCCTATATCTTACCTTTCCATCCATATAAAATCAACCTAAATCTGATATCTACAACACCAGATAGAACCCAATTACCGAATAGTGTTCTGATTTGTAATGCACCAACATCTCTTTTCTAAGTTTGGTCATGTCTTTGTCCTTTCAATTTCAGTTCTTGAACTCATCAATTAATCTTTATATTTAAGTAATAGGCCTAGATTTAAAATGAACATTTACCACAAATTAAAGGTATCTAGAATTATTAGATATGTTATTATAAAACATGTTTTAGTTAAGGAGTTAGTAATACTTCAAGTGCAAAATAATGATAAAAAACCTTGATAAAAAAATTTACTTTTAAGTACTAATCATCAAGAATGGCTTAAACACCTTTTATGGATCGAGGATCGGCTTCCCACCTAGTTTTCTTAAAAATTGACAAATAAGGTCTTTTATAGTTAGATTCCTAAGACTATGTCGAGCATGTTCTTTACAAAAATAAGATCATAAGTCATGAGATGTACAATACACATCTCCACTAGGATACGTATTAAAAGTTAATAAAATATTATTTAAAGATTCCTTATGTTTTGAAATAAATCCTGACTTCTAATAATTTTCACAAGCTTTGCAGAACACATGTGTGTCTTTGAATATGGTGGACTAACATGTTGAAAAGATGAATGTCTTCTCCTAAATGCAAGAGTGTCAAAGTAATAAATAATCCGGCAAGACCGAGGTCGAACCATAGGGAGGTTAATTGTACAAATTATAAATAACAATAATAATAACAATAACAACAATAATGATAGTAATAATAACAATAACAATAACAATAACAATAACAATAACAATAACAATAAAATTAATAATAATAATAATAATAATAATAATAATAATAAAGAAAAAGAAGGAGAAGAAGAAAGAAGAAGATGAGAAATTTGAGATGGAATATCAATGTAATGATTAAACAATGATAATAACAAATGTCAAGGTTAGAGGATCCACTAATGGTATGTCAAACAAGTATAGTATAAACTCTTATTATTCAATTGGAAACCACACACAAAGGAGGTTCCAATCAAATTATAGATTGTTAGCATGATTACATAAGTCATCTTCTTCGATTAATGCTAATACTTATAAATTTCATCAAGCATTCATGATTATAACTTATGTTAACAACAAATTAAGTTCCTTTCATAGCTCAGGTGTTGGTTATACCATATAGTATGGGCTATAAAAGTGTCAAGCATTTGTTGTACCAATTGTTATACAACATAAATCAAGATTAATCATTTAACAAGCAAAGTATTAAAAAGTGAACAAGATAACAAATATAAAACATGTTAGTATTAAACATTAAAGTCCATATTAAGTTTATACCATACTTATTCTTACACCATTAGTGTAACCTTTTCACCTTGACATAATTAACTTAGCTAGACATAATGAAAGAAAGAAAAATAGATAAACAAAATAAGAACATAAAAGTTAACTAAAGAAAGGAAAGGAAATGAAAGGCATAAACTTGATATTAATGAAAACAAAGCATAAAGAATACAAAGAGAGAAAACAAGAGCATGATCTTGATCTGGACACCAAGATGTCTAAATGCATGGCAAATGCCTCCTTTTATAGGCCAAAATTGGGAACTATTGATTTGATGACTAATTGATGAGTAAGTCATCTTCTTCGATTAATGCTAATACTTGTAAATTTCATCAAGCATTCATGATTATAATTTATGTTAACAACAAATCAAGTTCCTTTCATAACTTAGGTGTCGGTTATACCATACAGTATGGGCTATGAAAGTGCCAAGCATTTGTTGTACCAATTGTTATACAACATAAATCAAGATTAATCATTTAACAAGCAAAGTATTAAAGAGTGAACAAGATAACAAATATAAAACATGTTAGTATTAAACATTAAAGTCCATGTTAAGTTTATACCATACTTATTCTTACACCATTAGTGTAACCTTTTCACCTTGACATAATTAACTTAGCTAGACATAATGAAAGAAAGAAAAATAGATAAACAAAATAAGAACATAAAAGTTAACTAAAGAAAGGAAAGGAAATGAAAGGCATAAACTTGATATTAATGAAAACAAAGCATAAAGAATACAAAGAGAGAAAACAAGAGCATGATCTTGATCTGGACACCAAGATGCCTAAATGCATGGCAAATGCCTCCTTTTATAGGCCAAAATTGGGAACTATTGATTTGATGACTAATTGATGAGTAGATGGCCAACCCTTGACTTGGTGACAATCCTTATCTTCTCTTGTCTGCCCAAAACGTCATTGATGACGTCAAAATTAGAGCCACTTGAAAACATGAAAGTTCTAGGCAATTGTCTCAGCTTTCTTGTGTAAAAAATTCAGCTCATTTCGACTTCTAGAACTCCAGATATGGCCAAAATACTGAACAGTGCTCTGGCTGGAGGACAGATTTGGGCTTCTTTATTGTTGCAATAATTTGGACTTGAAAATGGCCTTTTTAGATCTTGGGGTCTATATGAAAGTTGTAGGCCTATGTCTTACCTTTTCATCCATATAAAGTAGGCCTAAATCTGAGATCTATAACTCCAAATATGAC
>SRLM01003507.1:0-10878 GCA_015708895.1 Populus ilicifolia
TCTTACTGATATGGGCTCCGCTTTTATAATGGGCTTTTCTAACGTACTGGATTAATATAATTTAAAAATATATTAAAATAATATATTTTTTAATTTTTTTAATATTAAAATTATTTTTAAAATATGAAAATAATTAAAATAATATTTTTTNATATTTTTTAATTTTTTTAATATTAAAATTATTTTTAAAATATGAAAATAATTAAAATAATATTTTTTAAAAAAAATTATTTTTTATATAAAGTTCTGAAAACTATTTAAAACTATAAAAAATAATTAATTTAAAAAAAATCAAAAACACTATTTCCTTTACTTCTTTAACTTTAATATTTATTTTTATTATTTTTTAATCTTCACATTAATTTTGTATCTTAAATCCTCTCTAAGAAGTTGTTATTGTTGTTCTTGTTCTTGTTCTTTATAATTTACATAGTTAATTTTCATATGGTTTAATCTCGATCTTACCAAGTTATTTATTACTTCGACACTCTTACACTAAGAAAAAGACATTAATTATTTGGTTATATCAATTTTTTGGCATTATTGCTAGGGAGATAAATTCTTATATAAAATATAATATTTATTTTCTTTTCTCTTTTCACTTTTCTTGTATCTAACTTTTTTTTTGTTTCGTTTTCTTTTTTTTTCTTCTTTCTTTTATTCTCTTCTTGCATGTGCATGAGAGTTTGGTCACGCACATTAAGTGGTAGACTTTGTAGGGTATCCTTATAATTTTTAGAAAATATGGCTAAAGAAGATAATCAATCACTTCATAGTAATAATAATGTGAATAACCGTGTTAGAACACTTAGAGACCATATGAATCTTACCAAAAAAAGTGCATGATAAGACCAAAAGAATGTTGTCTTCTCTCAAGTGTAGGAGTGTCGAAGTAATAAATAATCTAACAAGACGGGGTCGAACCACAGTGAGGTTAATTGAATAAATTATAAATAACAATAATATAACAATAACAACAACAACAACAACAACAACAATAATAGTAGTAGTAATAGTAATAATAATAATAATAATAGCAGTAGTAGTGATAGTAATAATAATAATAATATTAATGAAGAAGAAGTTGATGAGAACTTTGAGATGGAAAATCAATGTAAGGATTAGATAATGATAACAACAAATGTCAAGGTTAGAGGATCCATTAATGATATGTTAAACAAGTATAGTATAAACTTTTATTATTTAATTGGAGGTTCTAATCAGATTATAAATTGTTAACATGATTATATTAGTTATCTTATTCAAATAATGTTAATACTTGTAAATGTTGTTAGATATTCATTATTATAACTTATGTTAACAATAATTCAAGTTCCTTTTATAGCTCAATTATCGGTTATACTATACAGTATGAGCTATGAAAATACCATGTATTTGTTCTACCAAGTGTTATATAACATAAATCTAGATTAATCATTTAACAAATAAAGTATTAAAAATAAACAAGATAACAAATACAAAACATGTTAGTATCAAACATTAAGGTCTATGTTGAGTTTACACTATACTTATTCTTACACCATTAGTGTAACCTTTTCACCTTGACATAATAAATAAATAAAATAAGAATATAAATAAGATAAAAGTTAACTAAGAAAAGAAATAGAAATTAAAGGTATAAACTTGATATTAATGAAAGCAAAATATAAGCAATACAAAGAGAGAGAGAGAGCAAGAGCATGATCTTCATCTAAAAACCAAGATGCCTTCTTTTATAGGACAAACTTGGGAACTATTGATTTGATGACTAATTGATCAGTGAATGGCCAACTCTTGACTTGACAACAATCCTTATCTTTTCTTGTTTGCCCAAAACATTATTGATAACATCATAATTGGAATCACTTATACCATGAAAGTTTTAAGAAATTGTCTCGGCTTTCTTGAAAAAAATTTGAGGTCATTTGGACTTCTAGAACTCCAGATATGGGTCAAACACTGAACAATATTCGATTTGTAGGACAGATTTAGACTTCTTCATTATTGTTATTATTTGAACTTGAAAATAGCCTTTTTAAAACCAGACCTCCACATGAAAGTTGTAGGCCTATTTCTTACATTTCCATCCATATAAAGTAGATCTAAATATGAGTCTATAGCTTCGAATATGATCCAATTACCGAACAGTGTTCTAGTTTGGATTACAACATCTCTTTTTTAAGTTTGGTAATCTCTTTGTCCTTTTAATTTCAGTACTTAAACTTATTAATTAATTCTTTTATTTATGTGATAAGCCTGTATTTAAGATGAATATTTATTACAAATTAAAGGTATCTTATATTATTAGATATATTATTATAGTTAAAGAGTTATTGATACTTTAAGTGCAAAATAATGATATAAAACCTTGATAAAAATGCACTTTTAAGTACTAATCAACTCCCCCCCGCGATGCATCTCATTTTAATTTTAAGGCATGTATTATTCAACTTTTACCTTCTTTTCATGGCTTAGATTTAGAAAATCAATATTTGCATTTAAGAGAATTTAACGAGGTTTGTAACACCTATAATGACTTAAATTGTAGCATGAACACAATCAAATTAATTTTTTTTTCCTTTTTCATTAAAAGATAAAGCTAAAACATGACTATAAAATTTGAAACTATAATTAATTTTATGTTTAGGATGAAATGCAACAATGGTTTTTAAAGAAGTTTTTTCTATCTCACAGAACAAGCTCTTTCAAAAGATAAATCATCATTTTTTCTCAAAAACCAGGAGAAACATTTTACCAATATTGGAATAAGTATCAAGATTTGCTTAATACTTGCCTTTATCATGTTATTGAAACATGGAGATTGGTTTCATATTTTTATGAAGGGTTAACGCCTAAAGATAACCAAATAGTTGAATTAATATGCAATGAAACTTTTAAAGATAAAGACCCTGATGAAGCAATAATGTACCTAAATTTGCTAGCTAAAAATGATGAAAATTAGGACATCGCAAGTACTTATGAGGCACCAGGTAAAACTCAACCTGATACATCTACTAGAGGTATGTACAACCTTAGAAAAGATCATGACCTTCAAGCCAAGTTTGTATCTTTAGCTAGAAAAGTTGAAGCATTAGAATTGAAAATAAAAGGTCATTTAAAATATGTTCAAAACATTATTTGTTAAATTTGTGAAACTAATGAACACTCAACCAATAACCATCCAACTTTGCCTTTTTTTAATGAATGTCTCCATAAACAAGTCCATGCTTTAAATAGTTTCTAAAAGACCAATCATAACCCATACTCGCAAATATACAACCGTGGTTTGAGAAATCACCTCAATTTTAGTTGGGAGAGTGATGCACAAACTTTACAACCACTATTTTAAGCACACCATAATTATCAAAATTTTCATAGATATATGACACAACTAAAATATTGATGTCTTCTCCTAAGTGCAGAAGTGTCGAAGTAATAAATAATTCAGCAAAACTGGGGTNTTTTATTATTTAATTGGAGGTTCTAATCAGATTATAAATTGTTAACATAATTATATTAGTTATCTTATTCAAATAATGTTAATACTTGTAAATGTTGTTAGATATTCATTATTATAACTTATGTTAACAACAATTCAAGTTCCTTTTATAGCTCAATTATCGGTTATACTATACAGTATGAGCTATGAAAATACCATGTATTTGTTCTACCAAGTGTTATATAACATAAATCTAGATTAATCATTTAACAAATAAAGTATTAAAAATAAACAAGATAACAAATACAAAACATGTTAGTATCAAATATTAAGGTCTATGTTGAGTTTACACTATACTTATTCTTACACTATTAGTGTAACCTTTTCACCTTGACATAATAAATAAATAAAATAAGAATATAAATAAGATAAAAGTTAACTAAGAAAAGAAATAGAAATTAAAGGTATAAACTTGATATTAATGAAAGCAAAATATAAGCAATACAAAGAGAGAGAGAGAGCAAGAGCATGATCTTCATCTAAAAACCAAGATGCCTTCTTTTATAGGACAAACTTAGGAACTATTGATTTGATGACTAATTGATCAGTGAATGGCTAACTCTTGACTTGACAACAATCCTTATCTTTTCTTGTTTGCCCAAAACATTATTGATAACATCATAATTGGAATCACTTATACCATGAAAGTTTTAAGAAATTGTCTCGGCTTTCTTGAAAAAAATTTGAGGTCATTTGGACTTCTAGAACTCCAGATATGGGTCAAACACTGAACAATATTCGATCTATAGGACAGATTTAGACTTCTTCATTATTGTTATTATTTGAACTTGAAAATAGCCTTTTTAAAACCAGACCTCCACATGAAAGTTGTAAGCTTATTTCTTACATTTCCATCCATATAAAGTAGACCTAAATATGAGTCTATAGCTTCGAATATGATCCAATTACCGAACAGTGTTCTAGTTTGGACTACAACATCTCTTTTTTAAGTTTAGTAATCTCTTTGTCCTTTTAATTTCAATACTTAAACTCATTAATTAATTCTTTTATTTATGTGATAAACCTGTATTTAAGATGAATATTTATTACAAATTAAAGGTATCTTATATTATTAGATATATTATTATAGTTAAAGAGTTATTGATACTTTAAGTGCAAAATAATGATATAAAACCTTGATAAAAATGCACTTTTAAGTACTAATCAACTCCCCCCCGCGATGCATCTCATTTTAATTTTAAGGCATGTATTATTCAACTTTTACCTTCTTTTCATGGCTTAGATTTAGAAAATCAATATTTGCATTTAAGAGAATTTAACGAGGTTTGTAACACCTATAATGACTTAAATTGTAGCATGAACACAATCAAATTAATTTTTTTTCCTTTTTCATTAAAAGATAAAGCTAAAACATGACTATAAAATTTGAAACTATAATTAATTTTATGTTTAGGATGAAATGCAACAATGGTTTTTAAAGAAGTTTTTTCTATCTCACAGAACAAGCTCTTTCAAAAGATAAATCACCATTTTTTCTCAAAAACCAGGAGAAACATTTTACCAATATTGGAATAAGTATCAAGATTTGCTTAATACTTGCCTTTATCATGTTATTGAAACATGGAGATTGGTTTCATATTTTTATGAAGGGTTAACGCCTAAAGATAACCAAATAGTTGAATTAATATGCAATGAAACTTTTAAAGATAAAGACCCTGATGAAGCAATAGTGTACCTAAATTTGCTTGCTAAAAATGATGAAAATTAGGACATCGCAAGTACTTATGAGGCACCAGGTAAAACTCAACCTCATACATCTACTAGAGGTATGTACAACCTTAGAAAAGATCATGACCTTCAAGCCAAGTTTGTATCTTTAGCTAGAAAAGTTGAAGCATTAGAATTGAAAATAAAAGGTCATTTAAAATATGTTCAAAACATTATTTGTTAAATTTGTGAAACTAATGAACACTCAACCAATAACCATCCAACTTTGCCTTTTTTTAACGAATGTCTCCATAAACAAGTCCATGCTTTAAATAGTTTCTAAAAGGCCAATCATAACCCATACTCGCAAATATACAACCCTGGTTTGAGAAATCACCTCAATTTTAGTGAGAGTGATGCACAAACTTTACAACCACTATTTTAAGCACACCATAATTATCAAAATTTTCATAGATATATGACACAACTAAAATATTGATGTCTTCTCCTAAGTGCAGAAGTGTCGAAGTAATAAATAATTCAGCAAAACTGGGGTTAAACCACAGGGAGGTTAATTATACAAATTATAAACAACAACAATAGTAACCATAGCAACAACAATAATAGTAGCAATAATAATACTACCACTACTAGTAGTAATAGTAGTAGTAATAATAACAACAACAACAACAACAACAACAACAACAATAATAATAAAGAAGAAGAAGAAGAAGAAAAATTGATGAGAACTTTGAGATGGAAAATTAAAGTAAGCGTTAAATAACGATAACAAACAATGTCAAGGTTAGAGGATCCACTAATGGTATGTCAAACAAGTATAGTATAAACTCTTATTATTCAATTGGAAACCCCACATACAAAGGAGGTTTCAATCATATTATAGATTATTAACATAATTATATTAGTCATTTTATTCAATTAATGCTAATACTTGTAAATTTCATCAAGCATTCATGATTATAACTTATGTTAACAACAAATCAAGTTCCTTTCATAGCTCAGGTGTTGGTTATACCATACAATATGAGCTATAAAAGTGTCAAGCATTTGTTGTACCAATTGTTATACAACATAAATTAAGATTAGTCATTTAATAAGCAAAGTATTAAAGAGTGAACAAGATAACAAATATAAAACATGTTAGTATCAAACATTAAAATCCATATTAAGTTTATACTATACTTATTCTTAGACCATTAGTGTAACCTTTTCACCTTGACATAATAAACTTAGCTAGGCATAATGAAAGAAAGAAAAATATATAAACAAAATAAGAACATAAATAAGATAAGAGTTACCAAAGCAAAGTAAAGGAATTGAAAGGCATAAACTTGATATTAATGAAAGCAAAGCATTAACATTACAAAAAATATAAAAAGAGAAAACAAGAGTATGATCTTAATCTGGACACCAAGATGCCTAAATGCATGAAAAATACGTCCTTTTATAGGCCAAAATTAGGAACTATTGATTTGATGACTAATTGATGAGTAGGTGGCCAACTCTTGACTTGGTGACAATCCTTATCTTTTTTTGTCTCCCAAAACGTCATTGATAACGTCAAAATTGGAACCACTTAAAAACATGAAGGTTGTAAGAAATTGTCTCAACTTTTTTATGTAAAAAAGTCAGCTCATTTTGATTTCTAGAACTCTAGATATGGCTAAAATACTGAAAAGTGCTCGGGCTGGAGGATAGATTTGGGTTTCTTTGTTGTTGCCACAATTTGGACTTGAAAATATCTTTTTTAGATCCTAGGCTCAATATGAAAGTTGTAGGTCTACGTCTTACCTTTCCATCCATATAAAGTAAACCTAAATCTGAGATCTACAGCTCTAGATATGACCCTGTTACTGAACATTGTTCCGGTTTAGACTGCATGACATCACTTTTTTAAGTTTGGTCATCTCTTTGTCTTTTCAATTTCAGTTCTTAAATTCATCGATCAATCATTTCATTTACATGATAGGCCTGCATTTAAAATGAATATTTACCATAAATTAAAGGTATTTTATATTATTATAAAACATGCTTTAGTTCAGGAGTTATTGATACTTTAAGTGCAAAATAATGATATAAAACCTTAATAAAAATACACTTTTAAGTATCAATCAATATACACCTCCTTATACTCCACCTGTTACAAGAAATCTTGAGGAAATATCACATACATTCATTGAAAAACAAAAGGCAATCAACACTCAAAATGCTCAAACCATGGCAGATTTAAAAAGATATTTTTGCAAAACTCATAACTGCTCTTAATTTTTAAGAGAAAGGTAGGCTTTCATTTCAACCATAGCAAAATCCTAAAGGACAATACAATTCAAATGGAAATAGTTCCGAAAGCCAACACATGAATTAAGTCAAATAAGTCATTACTCTTCAAAGTGGTAAGTGATTAGTACTTAAAAGTGTATTTTTATCAAGGTTTTATATCATCATTTTGCACTTGAAGTATCAATAACTCCTTAACTAAAGCATGTTTTATAATAATGTATCTAATAATATAAGATACATTTAATTTGTGGTAAATATTCATTTTAAATATAGGCCTATCATATAAATGAAATGATTGATTAATGAATTTAAGAACTGAAATTGAAAAGACAAAGAGATGGCCAAACTTATAAAAGAGATGCTAGTGCAGTCTAAACTGGAACAATGTTCGGTAATTGGGTCATATATAGAGCTGTAGATCTCAGATTTAGGTCTACTTTGTATGGATGGAAAGGTAAGATATAGGCCTACAACTTTCATATAGAGCCCAAGACTTAAAAGGCTATTTTCAAGTCCAAATTGTAACAACAACAAAAAAATCTAAATCTATTTTCCAGCCCAAGCACTGTTCAGTGTTTGGCCTGTATCTAGAGTTCTAGAAGTTCAAATAACCTAAATTTCTTATGCAAGAAAACTGGGACAAGTTCCTACAACTTTCATGTTTTCAAGTGGCTCCAATTTTGACGTTATCAATGATGTTTTAGGCAGATAAGAGAAGATAAGGATTGTCACCATGTCAAGAGTTGGTCACTCACTCATCAATTAGTCATCAAATTAATAGTTCCCAATTTTGGTCTAAAAAAAGAGGCATTTGCCATGCATTTAGGCATCTTGGTCTCCAAATCAAGATCATGTTTTTGCTTTCTCTTTTTGTATTTTTTGTAATGTTTATGCTCTGATTTCGTTAATATCAAGTCCATGCCTTTCATTTCCTTTCATTTACTTAGTTAACTTTTATCTTATTTATGTTCTTATTTTGTTTATTTATTTTTCTTTCTTTTATTATGTTTAGCTAAGTTTATTATATCAGGGTGAAAAAGTTACACTAATGGTGTAAGAATAAATATAATGTAAATTTAATATGGATTTTAATGTTTGATTTTAACATGTTTTGTATTTGTTATCTTGTTCACTCTTTAATACTTTGCTTGTTAAATGACTAATCTTGATTTATATTGTATAATACTTGGTACAATAAATGCTCGGCACTTTCATAGTTCATACTATATGGTATAACCAACACCTGAGCTATGAAAGGAACTTAATTTGTGGTTACATAAGTTATAATCATGGATGTTTGACGAGATTTACAAGTATTAACATTAATCAAATAAGATGACTAATGTAATCATGTTAACAATCTATAATCTGATTGAAATCTCCTTTGTGTGTGGTTTACAATTGAATAATAAGAATTTATGCTATACTTATTTGACATACCATTAGTGGAACCTCTAACCTTGACATTTGTTATTATCATTATTTAATCTTATGCCAATCTTTCATCTCAAAGTTTTCATCTACTTCTTTATCACTACTACTACTACTACTACTACTACTACTATTATTGTTGTTGTTACTATTATTGTTGTTTATAATTTGTACAATTAACTTTCCTGTGGTTCGACCCCGGTCTTATTGAGTTATTTATTACTTCGACACTCCTACACTTAGAAAAAGACATCAATCTTTTAGTCATGCTAGTAAGGTTAATAAAAAAACCCATTCTTAAACATTAGGAGAAAGATAATGAGTCAATTTTTTAAGTGTAAGGAAGGGGTTGAACCTGAACATTGTAAAGAAAAGACTAATTCCCCACTAGTATTTCCATTTTCTCATATCATGACCAAATAAAGAAAAGTCAATCACAACTCTGAAATCTTTGAAAGTTTCAAATAGGTAAGGATCAATATATCTTTGTTGGATGTTATTAAACAATTACCTTTTTATGCTGAATTTTTAAAAGATTTATGCATTATGAAGAGAAAACTGAATATGAAAAAAAAAAAGCCTTTTCAGTCAAACAAGTAAGTATTATTCTTCAAAACAATAATTTTTTAAAATATAAAGACCCTGGTTGTCCTATAATTTCATGCTTTATTGGGGAATATAAAATTAAAAAAGCTTTACTTGATCTTGGAGCTAGTGTGAATGTACTTTCATATTTAGCTTTTTAGAGTCTCGATCTAGGTGAGTTAAGTCCAACTTTTATAACTCTTTTACTTGTCAACAGATTTGTAAAGATGCCTAAATGAATAGTTGAAGATGTGTTAGTACAAGTTGATAAATTCATTTATTTTATGGATTTTATTGTCTTGGACATACTACCTATTGAAGCACATAATTTATTTCATGTTATTTTAGGACGTTTGTTTCTTACAATTTCTAATGCATTAATCAATTGTAGGAATGGACAAATAAAGCTATCATTTGGAAACATGACATTGGAGATGAATATTTTTAACATTCATAAGCAACTTGGAGATAATAATGATTTACAAGAAGTAGATCTTATTAAAAAATTAGTTTATGATAAACTTAAATATACTTTGAGTCAAATTAAGTTTAATGAATCTAAATATTTGCAAATAATTTATTCTCAAGAAGAAATCATGAATAAGAAAGACACAAAAAATGTTGATATGAATCATTTGTCAAAATTGACAATAGATTCGACATCTGATATCCCAATAATCGATAATTACTTTTCTAATGAATTCTTACTTTCTCTTAGTCCAATGCCTTGGTTTACTAATTATATAAATTTTCTTTCTTGAGGAGATTGGCTAGCTCATTGGAGTACCTAAGATAAAAAAAAGTTTTTAAACAAAGTGAAGAACTTTCAAATATTATCCTGATCAAATATTTCAAAGATGCATTCCAAATAATGAGGTAAGTAATGTCATTAAATTTTATCACTATGAGGCATGTTGGGGTTATTTCTCATTAAAAAAAATTATAAAATTTTTACAATATGGATTTTATTAGCCCACCATGTTTAAAGACACATATATGTTTTGTAAAACCTGTGAAAATTATCAAAAGTCAAGATTTATTTCAAAATATAAAGAGGTTTTAGATAATCTTTTATTGAATTTAGAACATATCCTAGTGGCAATTGATTCGTACTGAAAAATACATTTTTATCATGGTTTTATATCATCATTTTGCACTTCTAGTATCAATAACTCCTTAACTAAAGTACGTTTTATAATAATCTATCTAATAATATAAGATACCTTTAATTTATGGTAAATATCCATTTTAAATGCAGGCCTATTGCTTGACCGCTTTTTATAAGCGGCTTGTTTTAACTCGCAAGTGCACGAGTGTGCGATGTAGCAATTAACTCGGTAAGATCGAGGTCATATCCACAGAGAGCTAGATCTGGAAATTAAGCTAGGTAACAA